>RRYC01000269.1:0-33234 GCA_004016185.1 Quambalaria eucalypti
GGGACCCCACCACCACCACCACCACCACCACTCCGCCCACTCAAAACTCGGCCGTCAATCAGCGCTTCTTGCCCACGCTGCTTCACGTCTACCGCTCCGAGGGAGTCGCAGGGCTGTTCAGAGGCGTCGTACCACGGACAATTTGGATCTCACTGGGAGGTGCCGTCTTCCTTGGTAGCTTCGAGGCGGGCGTAAAGGTGCTAGAGGGCTGAGTAGTGCACGCTGTCTGTCAAATCTCATCAAGCATTACATGAATGTGTCGCGAGCATCAGACTTTGCCCTTTCATTGCCAAAATAGACATTGCATTTACAGCCAGTGCTTTCAGGAAAAAAATTAGAATCGACGACTACTAATACGATATCGCCAAGGTAGCCCCGCATGTCACCTCACCGCGCCAGCGTCACACCCTGGATCCGACCTTTGCTGGGCTGTGCAAGACGACAGGAGTAGATGCTACCTGCGAGTGGCGACTCATTGCCATCATCCAAGAGCGCAGCTGCTGACGGCAGGGGAGCAGAGCCAAGGGACGACGAGGTGGGCAGAGGCAGAAAGTCCATCTGCCCGAGGAGGGCCCCATGCGCAGAAAGGGCAGACAAGTCAGCGGCATCGGTATCGAAGGCTGGTGCAGTCGAAGCCTTTTCGCGCAAAGAGGCAATGCAGGCATCGACTTTTCTGCCGTCGCTCGTACTGAGCCGACTCAGGATCAGCTGCAGGTAGTCGAGATCTCGGGTGAAGCGCTGCCCAAGTCGCTCTGTTGCACCCAAGTGCTCTTCGGTCCAGAGGAGCAGTGATGAGAGCAGACCGCCCATCGTGTCCGCGTTCTCGGATTCGTCTTCATCACCTGCTGAGTCCTCGACAAGAGACGGCCGCAGCTGACCACATTGCTCGTCTAGGAATGTCAGTGTCCGAAGTAGGGCCGCTGATGGCAGTGCCGAGAGGTCAGAGCCCTCATCGATGATCGACCCGA
The DNA here is from genome assembly GCA_004016185.1 of Quambalaria eucalypti. Taxonomy (NCBI): domain Eukaryota; kingdom Fungi; phylum Basidiomycota; class Exobasidiomycetes; order Microstromatales; family Quambalariaceae; genus Quambalaria; species Quambalaria eucalypti. Next base: position 969 of record RRYC01000269.1, read on the forward strand.
CTCCCTCCGCGGACGACCCATCACCGAGGAGCGCCAGCCCAGACTCTCCCAGCCATGTACGTCCGGCCTCGGCAACCGCCCTGCTTGCCAGCGCAAGAAGCGCTTCCCTGCGTGTCTTCTTGAGGTCCTGCATAACGGTACTGTAGCCTTTGAAGTCACCCTCGAATGAACGTTGGAGGAGCTTGCGGCACGATGGCGCCGTAAGTATGGACCGAAGTATCCGCGTCAAGAGGAGAAGCCGCATAGAGTCGCGCGACTCGAGGCGGCCGCCTTGACTAGCGCCGATGCCGGCCGGATCTGTCGCCCCCATGTCTTCCATGCAGCGGCGAACGGCTGCTTGAATGCCTGCAGCCAGTCGCTGCCAGCCTTGCTCGCATTCTAGCCTTTGCCAGGCGGACGATTCTGCGTCGACGTCATCATCTGTGTCATCGGTCGTTGCGGCATGACTGCGCATATAGTCAAAGTACCTGTGCTTAGCTTTCTGCAAGCTGACAAAGGCAGCCATCAGGCCATTGAAGAAGATCGAGTCTTCTGTTCTGCGTCCATTCAGCAATGCGGAAAGCATCGTTGCAGGGTTTCGCACAGGCTTCGTCTTGGAGGCCGACGTCGTGGCAGTGGCATAGTCCTCGAGGAACAAAGCCCGATGGACGGCCAACGTGCGGCCAGACGACCCTACAGGAGCGAGGAGAGACTCGAGCTGCTGCAGCGCTGCTTCGCGCCATTCGACGACGCTCTGCGTCCATAGCTCCTCGCCTCTAGATTTGAGACCGGCCTGCAGGCGCGAATGCACAATCGCCATCGTCTTGCGGTAAGCAAGGAGGCCAGGCGGAGCCCTGTCGGCGGCTTTGGTGGACCCCGAGAAGTATTTGGCAGCAGCGACGTCGAGATGTCGGTTCACTTTGGCCAGCTCCTTTCTTAGCTTGGCTACGGTTGGCGTCGTCTTGAGCTGATCGAGGGAGGGGTGCTGCCATTCATTCGACCAGAGCTGCAGCATTTCCTCGACCCATTCCGCTAGCCCAGAGTCAGCCAGCGTTGCCCCTGCTTCAGGCAACTCGCAGTATGGCTTCCACGTCCGCAGAGTACTAGAGGAAGGAACAGCTTCGGCTATCCGTTCGCCTGACGGGAGATTCATGACCGCAGTAATTGGTTCTAGGGTCGAAAGTGCTTTGAGCGGGACAGCAACGGCTCCATCATTCGTCTCCTTGTTGGCTTCCCTATTCGACATGGCATAGCTGAGGAGCGTATAGAAGAATGACGTCTGCGGCCCTTTGGTTTCCTCTTCTGTGGAACCAAAGATTCTGAGGTGAACTGCACACACTTCGGCAAGTTCGCGAAGAAAGATGGCATGCAATGCTTGGCAGTCGACACCGGTATCCTTGTTTTCCTGGACCATCTGACGGATCCACTGCTGCAGATGCGTCTTCTTGAGCTCCAGGAAGTGCGAGGCAGCTTTGCTCGCTTGCAGTGTAGAGAGGAGCGTGAGCGAGGTTAGGGAGATCAAGCAACTCCGGAAAGCCGCTTCCCATGCGGGCACCAGCACGGCCGCTCTCAGTAGCTTCGAGGCGCCCTGTCTGGCCGTCTGTGGGTTCAGATTGAAGCTGGCAAGGGTGAAGCTTGAGTTGCTCAGAGCCGTCTCGATGCTACCCCTCAGCTCGGTACGGACAGTGTTGAGGGTGGGTGTGAGCTGCGAGATTGGATTTGCAAAGAGGGCCTTGACAGGCTCTGGCATGCCGTTGAGCTCCCAGCTGGTGATTCTGACGGCGTCAAAGAGGGAGACGGCCAGAGCAAGACGTCGTACCGTGCGCAGTGTGAGCTTTGAGTGTGACAGGGCACGCTGCTCGAGGGTGTCGCAGTCAGACGACGACGTCGAGGTCGGTGGTTCGGAATGTCGATGATGCGACGACGCCGCGAGATCTAGGATCCGCCATATCTCCTCTGGCGCCTCTTGAAGGACGAGGAGAAGTGCTGCAACGTATCTCACTCGCTCCTGCTCTTGCCTTTGGAGCTTCCTTTCTTCGTCTTCCGCCTCGTGCTGGCGGTCGTGGCCATCATCCTGCCGCGCATCGAGTCCCTTTCTAAGCCCACTTCCCACACTTGTGAGGGCACTGCTGAGATGCTCGGAGCTGCCCCTCATGGACGAAATGGTATTGCCGACGCTGAGAATGTCCTCATAGCGGGTATTAATGAGGGCTTTGAGTTCTGCATCGTACGTCTGCAATTTGGCCTTGATGGCAGTGAGGTGTGCCTCGATCTGAGGTGGGGTATACTGCGTAAAGAGGTCGGCTGGAGTGACATCTGGCTGTAAAAGGGGATTTGAAGTGGTGTGGTCCCCGGACCCCTTGGTGGACGCTGAGGTGGCATTGATCGTCGTCGTGGGTGTATCAATGGTGAACTGCGAGTTGGCCGAAGACGTGGAAGACAGCACCGCCGTGGAGCGGGAATGGTGCCCGCGTCGGCGCTGGTTGGTGGGCGACGACGTGTGGGACATGCTGCCGGTGGGCGTGCGACGCTGCGCAGCTTTCCCGACGATGAAGAGGAAATGGAAGCCAATGTCTTTGTTGTGAATTGTTTCGCTTGGAGAAAGACTTCGACCTTCGACTTCGACCTCGCCTCTTCGGGTCCCACGAGGTCTGTGCGGCGCGCGCGGCCCACTTGGCGAGTCACAAGCGAGCGGCGAGTACAATAAGAATGAATGAATGCTCTTGATGCTCCTCAAAAGGTTTGAACATACAACGACCTATTTTCCCTCGGACTGCATCACAACCCAATTCAGTCACCAATTGGACCACTGCATCCTAACTGACGAGTTCGACGTTGCGTTGGTTCCGCGCTTCAATGCCATCTTCTCGTTCGAGCGCCTCGGGGAGCAGCTCCCTCGGCGCCCCCCTCTACTCCCTCGCTGCCCCGCTCGCAGTCAATACACCTTCGCCGGCCATCTCACTCGCAGGCGTCTGGGCACGCTCGTATCCGTCCGCTGAGTCGCCCTTTCGCTCGGCTGCCTCGACACCTCTCCCGCCGTACATTAACCTCGCCCAGGGCGTCCCTGGCCAACTCCCCTCTCAGTCCCTGCGCGCAAGATTCGCGGAAGAGGCAAGTAAAGACGTCCATCACTCTTACACGGGGCCCTCGCCTGCTCTCCTTTCCAACTTGGCCAAGCAACTGAACCAAGTCTACCGCGGCGATCGGCAAGATGGACCAGGCGCCATCACTCGCGACGATGTGTGCATATCAGCGGGGTGTAACATGGCTTGCGAGTTTGCCTTTCGCACCGTCGCGGAGCCCGGAACGAATGATGGCATCGTGCTCCCTACGCCGTATGTGAGTCTCACCGCACAGCAGAAAGCCGCTTCTGACGATTCACCCTTACTGACTTCAGCAAGCCTGACTCGTACACTGTCGAACGATCAGTATTTCAATCATGCCACTCAACTCACCGCGCTGAGCATACACCCAGTGGCCCTACCATGCGCGCCGCCTAGCTACCTCCCCGACCCAGCCGCCTTTGAGGCGCTGCTCCAACACCACGCAGCCAATGCCTCCCTGCCCAGAATAAAAGCCATGGTCCTGGTCACGCCGAACAACCCCACCGGAGCCATCTACCCGTCAGAACTCATTGCCGCGTTTGCTTCAATCTGCAAGAAGAATCGCATCGCCTTGATTCTCGACGAAACGTACAGAGATTTCCTCCTCAGGCATGATGGGTCGACGGTCACTGCCAAACCCCACGGGCTGTTCGAAGACGCGCTGAATTTGCCGGATGGAGGCACAGATGACGACTGGGACTGGAGGGGCAGTGAGTCGTCCTGAATGCTAGCCTGAAATGTGTTCCTTTACGCCGCACAGCTGAGCTGAAATCACCATATCCTTCTACCCTGCACCCACTCTTAAGCGGTCATGCATCTATACTCCTTCTCGAAAGCCTATTCTATTCCAGGACATCGGCTGGGCGCACTCGTCGCCCACCCTGCCTTGTTCGCTCCACCTCCACCATCCGCTCAGGAAGCGCCTACTTTTGGACCCGTGGCAAAAGCAGTCGACAACACAATCATCAGTCCGCCTCGCTTCGATACTCAAGAAGCCATCGCTTGGGCAATGTACGATGAGGGTGAGATGGCCTTTCGGGCTGGAGTGGCTGAGGATCTCGAGGAGAGGGCCAAGGTCTTCCGGGCGGCCATGGAGGAGCCCGTTCCGCAACGAGTTTTCCAGCAATGGGGTCTGGCTGGGCAGGCTGGCGATGTGAGCGCCGCCGCCCTGGGTTGGAGCATCGAAAGCGTTGGCGGCTACTACGCCTTTGTCAAGCATCCCTTTAACCAGTGGCAGTCAAAGCCGTTGGCGTCGACGGACGTTGCTCAGATGATGGCCGTTCACGTAGGCGTAGGCGTCCTGCCCGCCGATTTCTTCATGCCCCCAGACGCACCGACCGATTCTCACGGCAAGGCACTGCACAAAGACGTGGCGTCCAATCGACTGCGCTTTTCTCTTGCCAATGTGCAAGATTCAAGCGTCATGGAAGAGGTAGCGGTACGGCTCGCAGTGCTCAGTCATTGGTGGGCGGTAACGCAGCAGTGGCAAACGCAATAATAGAGACGAAGTTTACCGCCATCTACCGTACAGTCAACAAATCGAATATATCAACATTCAGGCTTGTCTCACTCGGTTTGGATGACCGACGGCGGACTGGGCGAGCAACACCCAGTATGACGTCTTGGTAAAAAATACGCGAGGGCGGGGGAAAGAGAGATCCGCATCCGTGCGAGGCTGCGCAGCCACTCACGGCACTAGAGCGCAGGAACGACGCGGTCGCACGCAGCAGCAGGGCGTACGCAGAGGTGCGTCATTCCCCCAGGTGCCATCTAATCCACGACCACGTGTACCTCGCTGCTTGGGTCGGACGGGATTTCCTGGGCTGAGGCTCAGCCGGTTCCAAGGCGACCTCGCAAGTACCGCCGTCCAAGCATCCGTCTTTGCTTTCCATCCAATCAATTGAGGTCACACTCACAAGATCAAACCGCACCAGCCAGCCAAGTCAGCCAGCCAAATCAGCCGAGTACTTAGCACGACGACAACTCCATCCACTACCAACATGGCCTCTATCACACACTCCATTGGCTCTCTGGCCTCCTCCTTTGAGAACCTGCTTGCCGGTGTCGCCGAGTCGATTCTTGCCGTCCTGCGACATGCATTCAACATCGTTGCAGGAATCCTCCGAACGTCTCTGAATGTCAGCGAGGAAGTTCTCGAGGATGCTTGGAAGATCATTGAAGGTATTGTTGGCGCAGTCTTCTGTGAGTGTGCATTCGTATGGCGGCGCACGCGGCCATTCGTTGGAGACTCTTGTTGCCACATTCGCTGACCCATCCATCTATATCCACTCCTCGCCCCCCTCTTGCCTATGCCCGACAGCCAACATCTTCCCGATCATTCTTCTCACCTTTGGCGCCCTTGCGGGTGTCATCTTTGCGCAGTCTCAGAACAAGAAGAGCCGCGGAGGTGTCGGGGCCAGCGCCAAGGGAAAGAAGAAGAGGGCGTAGGCGATGATTGGATGATGTGCAGCTTGTTGATGGTGGCTCTGCATACTTGCTAGCAAGGAACGGACACCATCACCCGCTGATGCTTTGGCGCTTCAGAGAATGCTTCATGTACCACGTCGCGATACTGTAAATGCCCGCCTATTGTATACCTGAATTGAATCAAATGCAATGCCTGCAAATGCCTGAAGTGACCGGCCAGCCGGCTGAGGTGTTGTTGGTTGTTGTGGAGAATGGACGCCCGCCCATCCGCGCACGTGACTTGGCGAGAACGCCCCGCCACGCCTAGGCCTCGGAGCCGAGTCACCCAAGGAGCGGGTGCTTCCTCCACGGGCGAGACACGCCTTTGGCACCGGCGTTGGAAGCTTCTGGACAGTGCGGGGTGGAGCAAGGCAAGCTCACGCAACGACGCAAGAGCGAGGCATATGAAATACCACGTCGACCAACACCTTCCCTCGCTTCTGTCACTTTATCGAGACTAACGGTCCAGATCACACAATCATGTCTACCTGGAACAAGGTCAGTTCTATGCTCTTGTCCTGCTGTCCCGCGCCAAAGACTGACATTCGATTGGAGTACACCCCCCGCCTCCCAACCTGCCTCTTCGCGCCTGACGTTGCAACGTCGCCCGGATGATTTATACAGCACTAGTGAGTTTCAGAGAGAGGGAAGATGTAGTATGCTTGTGACCGCCGCACTTTCGTTGCTCCCGTCTGACGCCTCTTTGACCCCGCCTCTGCCGTCCGCTACAGCCACTGGAAGACCAAGGGGTGTACCGCATGGTCCAAGCAGTACTTCACTGACAACCTCGTCGGCAAGCAGGTCGTCACCCTTCCATCGGGCGCACAGCTCAAGGTGGACCGTGTGGACTCCTTCGAGGGAGATGTCGAGCTTGGAAACCGCAAGGGAAAGCTCATCACCATCTACGATGTCGACATGGGTCTCTCCTGGGTGGCTGTGGAGGCTGCTGCCGGCGACGCCAGCTCGTCCGAGTCAAATGAGAAGGTCATCGCCAAGGGGAAGCTCCGATTTCCCGAGGTGTCTCACGAGATTGAGGACCAGGGAGATGAGTACACGTGGGAGACTACGCTGGACCACGACTTGGGCGAGGGGGACGCCAGCGCCAAGCAGGCGGCATACGCAGCCGTGAAGAAGGACTTGGTCAAGAAGCTTCTTCCCGTCCTGGAAAAGTTCAGGGCCACCTTGATTGAGGCGCACGCCCGCGACCTCGGTCACGATGACTCGGCAAACAACAGCGGCACTTCCACCCCAGCGCAAGCTCCAGCTGCTCCAGCCTCGACTGCTGCCAAGACGACGTCGGCACCTACCAAGGCGACTACTGCCTCGAAGCAGAGCGTCAGCGTTTCCCAGGATGTGATTGAGCTCGAAGGCAGGAACGCTTGCAGCAAGGAGGACCTGTGGGACCTCTTGACGAACCAGGCGAGGATACCCATGTGGACGCGCGCACCAGCTCAGGTGAGTACGCTAGCCAGTGCACGTGCAGGAAGAGCTACTCGAGGCAATACAGCCAGCCGATGGTACTGCGAGTCGTTGCTGAACTTGTTTGAATTCCCCTTTTCCTCGCCAGTTTGTCCCCCTGCCTTCACACTCCTTCTCCCTCTTCAACGGAAACGTCACGGGCACTGTCACGTCCGTCTCGTCGCCAAACGAGCTGGTCATGGCCTGGCGCCCACCCACTTGGCAGCCTGCTGACCACTTTGGCACGCTGAAGCTCAGCCTCCACCAAGAAGACGAGGCGACGTTGCTTCGAATCAAGCTCACTGGTGTTCCCGAGGGAGAGGAGGAGAATGCCAAGAAGGCACTGGACGAATTCTACCTCAATGGCCTCCGGAGGTTGGGTCTTGGCTCCATGATTTAAGACTGTGGGATTCGTGTGGTGGGGGGCGTCATGTTAGATGGCGTGTAGAGGGCGCGATTGGCCTTTGCTATCACCTTGTCTGCCCCACGACGGAATAGAAACTAGAAATCGTTTAACGTCTTCGCAATGGTTGTGCGTGAGAGCTCTGGAAGCGAACGTCAGCAGAGCCTACGCATGCAAAGGTCTTCGCTAGAGGAAGGACGCCTTTTGACGGAGTCGCGGTGGGCAAAGACTGAAATGAGAGATGGATTGTTACGGAAGCAGCCGCGTGGTGACATCTACTAACAAAGTACTGGAACAGCCTCATCTCGTCGTGATCTTGTCCAAAAGGTCCTGTCGGAGATACATTTGGAAGTGGAGTGTCAGCCCGGGAGTCAACCAACCCAGCATACAGGCATGTATAGATGCCTTTCGCCCAATTTGCCATGCCACATTGCAACTCACCTTTGCCTCATTGACTTTACTAGCGAGGTACGGCGCACCCCCCCGATCAGGGTGGTTAGCAATCATCATCCGCCTGTGCGCCTCCTTGATCCGTGCCTTGGTGAGTGCCGTCTCCCTCAGTCCCAGAATCTGCGCAGCCTCCTTCTTGTCCATCTTGGATTGGAACCCGCCCTTTGCCCACTTGCCGCCTGGTGCGCCGCCCGAGTTGGAGCGGAGGAGACGAGCTGCGATGCCGCTGTGGGTCGATGGCGAGGTGGGGGAAAGAGAAGAGAGAGGTTAGCCAGTCAGCCATTGGTGTCGTTGTAGGTAGCTGGGGAGATCACGGGCTTGGCACAACACTCACGCTCCAATCAATCCTGCACCAAGGAGTACGATGGGAGCGGCAATGCTCTGCTGCGTATGGCTGGGAGCAAGCAGGCGACGCTGCGTAGGCTGCATACGGAGTGGCTGGGTAGAGCGGAGGGCGCCCATTCCGGCGCCGCCGGCGGTCCGCAGAAGAGGGCGTGTGGCGAGCATGATGGGGTGGGAGAGGAGGTGTGATGCAGTAGGATATGGAGATCCTCCTGTCTGTTGAACGGGCGATTGGAGGGAAGCAAGTGCAGTCGAAGGATATCGTAAGGATGGCGAAGAACGGAAAGGAATTTGGGCAACTGTCGGCATTGAGCGGGAGGAGTAGTGGCCGGACGTCGGATCCGAGAAGAGGACGAGGTCGGAACGCGGCGCGCCTTCTGGAGCGGGTGGGAAGGTTGGTTTACTTAAAGGTGTTGGACTGGTTGGTTGGAGGGAAGCAGGCCACGGGCGCAGATAGGCACCAAAGGAATCACTGTCATTCATAAGCATCCCAGCCTAAACGGCGTCTACACAAAACATGCAGTCGTCACACCCCGCTCACCTCTTCCAGTCCGAGTCGCAGCAAGAGACGGGCCTGCGGAGAGCTGCAAAGGCCACGTCGAGCAGCGCAGGCAACCCAATCTACCTCGGGAGGAAGCAAGACGATGCGCAGGAACTCGCTGCCGGCGGAGCTGGCGCAGATGGAGGCAAGCAAAAGGTACTCGATGCCTTGGTAGATGGAGATGCAATGTGGACGGCAGAGAGTGGAGGAAGCGTTAGAAGAGTCGACCTTGCCACGGGCCAGACGACACACCTTCTCCTCGCACACCAGGCGCCCGTGTCTGCCCTCGCCATCTACGATTGCGGCCCCAATGGCGCCAAATTGCTGCTATCAGCAGGATGGGACAAGGCGATTTACACATGGAATGCCTCTCCCGATGCCGCCACGCCGCGTCCCAAGCCACTCGCAGTGATCCGCGATGCCTCGACGGACTTTATCAAGGCTCTCCATGCCCTCCCCGCGCAGGGACTGGTTCTCAGCGGCGGCAGCGACAAGGTAGTGCGCGTATGGGACTTTGAGCCCTTTGTCAAAGACTTCTCGGATACGCAAGCAGCCTCCGCACCGACGCCGCGCTCCGTGGGCTCCTTTTCCGAGCATACACGCGCCATTACCTGCATACAGTCCCTCTCCCTTCCTCGGACGGCGGCTTCTGGCTCAGGCAGCGACTACGTCGTATACACTGCAGACTCCATGGGCCGCATCTTCCAGCTTGGCTTCTCCTTCGATCGCACGCAGCCCTCTGCCAGAGCGCGTTTCACCGTCCAGCGAGAGCTTCGCGGCCCAGAGACGTCCGTGTCGGATCTTACGGTAGGCTGGGCGCGGTGCACGGGAAGCGACGATGACGACGACGAGGAAGACATTGACGATGACGATGATGATGACGACGAAGCTTCGAAGCGCCCTCCGCCTCGCCGTGTCGCTCAAGTGTGGGTAGCAAGCAACGACAAGACGGCGCAGCTTTTTGAGCCCTTCTTGTACACTTTCCCTCCCGTGTCCGTGCTCACGAATCGGAGCACCGTTACGGCAACAGAGACGGCCGGTGATGACCTGGAGGATCTTTCCTCCCGGAACGTCACTCCCTCGTCCTCGTCCTCGCTTCTGACTCGATCCTCGAAAGTCGGCGCCGCCCTCGGCCACCTCCCAGCGCTTTCTCCTCGCGTCGCCATTGCCCACCCGGACTACGTCAAGAGTGTCCTCGCCCTTGGTCTCACCAAGACTCCAACTCTGACTACGTCTCCCGGAGCCACCACAGCATTGAACCTGCCCTCCGGTATCGTGCTGACCGGCAGTGCAGATGAAGACATCCGTGCATACTCAGTCCAGGCTCCGCGCCCTCGCGCGAAGACGAGTCACAGCGCAGGACCCGATGCGACGCCTGCCTCGGTGGCGCCTCTGCCCCCGGCCGAGGTCCAATCTCTGGCCAGACACCAGGGCCATTGGCACGAAGTTGAGCGGCTCTGTCTCTGGAAGGGCGCGATCAGCGCAGCGCAGCCTACTGTCCTCGAGTCGGGCGTCGAAAAGGCCGGAACTACGGCGGTGGACACGCCCGCCGCCACCAAGGCAGAATGGCACGTCATCTCCACTGGCCTTGATGCCTCGATTCGCCGTTGGAGGTTAAAGGAGCTGTTGGTCCCACCACCTGCTTCGAGCACAGCGCAAGAACCGGGTCATGTGGCAGCGACGAGTGGCGACGCCGCATCGGTTGCAAAACCGAGTCTTACCCCGGACAGCAGCAAAGCAACAGGCGGAAGCGGGGGTACTAGTGGGATGACTGCGGAAGAGGAACGCGAACTGGAAGAGTTGATGATGGACGACGATTGAGTAACGTATTTGCATTGCAGCATCAACGACTGGTGTGTGAAGCCATGACAACGATAGTTGAACCCATTTCAGCAAGACAAGAAAGGTGCAGTGACCCGAAGCGGTAGAATTTTCCTGAGACGAGAGCGATTCATGCCACGCGACTCCTCTCATGCGCAACATTCGCGTCGTCTTGCGCAGTCCTTCTGCCCCTTGCCGACCCGCTTCCGATGTTCGCATCATTCTTGCACCTGAAAGCGCTACGTAACCGATCACCGTGCGGTCACTTTGGGGTATTTGCCGCTTGGGCCAAGCGCGCCTTCAGATCCAATTTGCTGCTTCTTTTGTCCCCGGCGGGCGAGCCCGGCGTGGTGACAGTGTCCCCAGCAATTTGTGGAGAGGACAAAGGTGGAGTCTCCGGGTGCGCAGCTGTTGCATCGTCTGCAGACTCAGCGCCCTCGACGCCGCTTCCGAGCCTGTCACTGCCTGGGGAGCTCTGTGCCTCGCCATCTGCGCCCGTCTCTTCCGACACCGTTGAAGCATTGGCGTCGCTAGGGACAGCAGAAGCTTCCGGTGCATCCAGGCCACCCTCGACAATCTCCTCCATTCGCGCACGCCTGACCCATCTCCTGCGCCGCGTGTATTTGCCGAGTCCGCTCTTGATACCCATCTTCTCCCAAGAATTGTCTCCATAGCGCCAACCAGCGGAGTCGGTCTCCTCTTCCAAGAGCAGCAGCTCATCGTCCTCAAAGTGCTGGGCTTGCTGCTGCGAGGCTGCGACAGCGCCACTTGCTGTTGGGCCTTCGCTGAAGCCGAAACCAGGGGAGGCGGACGATACCGACGACCTCTTGCCGACGCCAAACGACGAAAACAGTGTGCTTGCGGCGCTGCCAGACCCCGAAGCACTCAAAGAGGACGCAGTCGGACTGCGAGAAGGCGCGGATGACATCGATGTTCTTCGTGGACTGGCTGTGGGTGTCGCAGATGCGCCGTCAGAACCTCCCGCCGTGGGCGACAGTGGCGCCACGGATGATGCGCCGCCCCCCGAAGTCGCATTGATGACCACGTTCCACTCGTCTTCCTCCCACTTCCATCGGACAGTGCGCTTCTCCCAGGCATTGGGCTTCTCCTTGTTTGGTGCAGGGCGCATCGTCGAGGACTCGGCAGGCAGTGTGAAAGAGCTAGGAGGAGAGACGGGCGACAGGTTGCCGTCGGTCCAAGAAGCGCGCTCTTGCGGTAGCAAGGCAGCAGTCCAGTCAAGGCCCATCCACCAGCGCTGGTTTTCGTACAGCTCAAACCGGTAAGAAACAGTGTTGACGCGAGCTTCCTTGGCGTCCTTGCCCGTGGTGGTGCCAGACGTAGCCTTGATAGCAGCAGGGGACGCAGAGGCGGCGAGTGCTGCCTGGGTGAGGCCAGACTGGCCCAGATATCCGCCAGAGAAGAAATGAAGGCTGCTGCGAGCCAACCATCGAATCGTGGCGCTTTTCCACATGGCATAGCGTATCAAGGTGGCATAGGTGGAACACCAAGACAAGGCGACGAGGCCGCCGGCCAAGAAGACGTTGGACAGGGAGAGACTAAAGAGGGGGAATGGCGGCAGGACCGAAACTGGCAAGGTAGCAGGAAGAGGTGGTGCATGCTGAGCCAGCCAGGCCTGTGCGGCATGGAGAAAGGCAGATGCCTTTGCGAAGCGGGCGAGTGCCTCGGGTGGGATGCGTGACTCGAGGGAAGCCCGGAGGTTGGCGTCATATAGGTCCTTGATTAGGATTGATGTCCTACATACGCCCTTGCGAGTCAAGTTCCAGAAGGGAGCGAGGGGCACAAGTGTGGTGAGCCGGGCCCAGGCACTTGGCCAATCGGCGAAACATGCCGTCCAGACTGTACCCAGCGTGAGGGAAAGAATGGCGATGCCGATGGTGACGGAGGGTCCGGATGGATGTTGCCAGGTGAGGGCCTGCCAGCAGGGAAGGACGAGTCTGGCGTGCAAAGCGGAGCATACATCGAGAATGTCAGAGAGCTTTTGCAAGAGGTCGCGCGTCTGTGACTGGGTGAGAGTGGAGACGTTGAGAGTCGGAACAGAGGCAATGGTAGACTTGGAATGCGGAGAGCCCTTTTTGGACGATGGCGGAAGGAGTACGTTTGGTACGGCCGATGAGAGGATAACGGCGAGAATGAGGAGCTGGGGCGCATATCTCAAGAGGGGATACGCAAAGAGACAGATTCCAGACCATGCTAGGAGCAGGAGGGTGGAGCGGGTGCCACCACCGACGGGCGCCGTCCAGGTAGCCAGGTGCAAGAGTGCGTGAATGCCATTGATGAGAGGGCTGGCAAGGGAAAGAAGGCGCAGCACCGACGGCGGGAGGGAATGGGGCGAGAGAGCGTCGGTGACGGTAATGGAAGCCTTTGCGAAGGATGCAGAAGCTGTCGCGGGATCAGTCTGCGCCTGTGGTGGTGGTGGATGAGGTTGCTGCACGGCTCCTGCCGGGGAGGGCGGCACCTGAGTTGCAGGTGCCATCGTGCGTGGCCGTCTGGCAGTGTGGAGCAAAGATGCTGGTTGAGCGATGAAGTGGGACGGGAATTAAACCGGCTGGCGCAGCCGATAGGAATGACAAAATGAGCCAAGCACGAGGTTACGAGTGAGCTTGCTACAATATTTCAGCTCAAAGGGCGCTGGCGATGATTGAGAAGAAGAATAAGCGGGTTGAGCAGAAGCGGAGCTGTGGCCCCCGCCAGTCGGATGCGTGCGTCACTCGGCCCCGGGCCGACGCCCAATGCGCCCCGCCATGCCGGCTGTGAATGGCATGGCGTCGCATGGCTTGAGCGCTGGCTGAGCCGGTTCCGGGGCGCGTCGCGTGCGCTGGCTGGGGATGGAGCGCCTGCAAAGGCCGTGTGAAAAAGGAGAATTCAGCCAACGAAATGGGTTGGTACTCCTCACGCCGCTAGCCGCGAATCGCCCTCCTTCGGTTCATGGGACATGTTCACCAACAGTGGCGACCGCAGCTGTGCACGTCGAAGTCCAGTGGCACCATGCTTGGCTGTTTTGATGGGACAGGTATGTCACAGGCAGGGACGCTGCTAAGTGACGTGTTGGATGGTCGGCCTTGACTTGAGCATGGAGCTAATAATTTTTCTCGCCACGAATGCTTGTGCTACTTGGTCTCCATTTCTTCGCCTTACGGCACTCTCCAAGTTTAGAGTTTCAACCACCCCACTCCATCAGCGTCTCCCCCGTTTCGTAGTGTCCCAAGGGCGTGTGCGTGCTGCTACCTCGGTGCCGAGGTTTGCCGTGACGGCTCCATCCGCGCCAACCTTTTTGTACCGTAGGATTAAGAGATCGGGACAAGGGTACGCTTCGCGAGGGACAGCCAAGCCGAGCTCCCCACTGGAGCTTAGTTGCGGGGCGCAGATCGGGGACTTGGGTGAGGTGGAAAAAGGGCGAAGCGAATGCTGCCTGTGAGCAAAGTCAAGCGCAGGGACAGAGGCAGACTCTCCGAGACGGACAGCGGAGACTGACACACGAGAGCACACAATACCGTAAACGCCCACCGCTTGACGGGCGGCAGCGTAAGCGACGCCCACCAGAAGCTTCAAGCCCATTGCAAAGACCGCCGCCGGGCAACACGGCATCCCCGCCACCCACCAGAAGATGTTTGTCGGAGCGACTTCGTCTGTGCGCTCGATGCGATTCTGGATGGACGTCGAAACGAGGCTTTGGTTGGTTGGGGTCGACGTCTGTGTCTTGCTTTCAAAGCCGAAAACCCGAAACACGCGGCTCGCACCCCGCGACTGCGAGAGGCCAAGCGAGCCAAGCTGAGTTGCGCGCAGAATCAAAGCAAAGCAGGGTCAGGTGCCTTTGCGTTGCAATGGCGAATGGCGAGTGGCCGGCAGGATCAGCAGCGGCGCAACAAGTGAGAGCAGTAGCAGCAGCAGCAATTCCGCCCGGCGCGCGCAGAGGCAATCTGACCTGACTTGGCCTTACTTAATGTGCTACATTGCAGGCACGCAGGCTTTGAGGCTGTGGAGGATCGGGCAAGTGTTCACCGCCAAGTTAGACTGGACTCGCTCAACGGCTTGGCTGAACCAACCCATCCACGCGACGGTCGTGTAATGTACGAGGGCCGCAAATTCCAGGCCAGGCCAGGAACCCCATCCCTGCGACATCTTCTTGCTCTTTGCTGCACACAAAGAGGGGGAAAGGCACCCAAGGCAGACGTACGTGGAAGCAATCAGCGGGCAGCACTTACAATCAGCGGACGGCACTTGCACACGGTCGTGGAGGCTCAGCGCGTGCATCCACTCTACTTACTTTGCCTGCAATATTGTACTCTAGCTCAATCCGGGTCTTCATCAGAGGGTCGCACTCACACTCGAGGTCCAGCCAATTTGTCTGCCAATCGCATCGCTGTGCTCACCTGACCCACCCCAGGCCACCAGAGTCGTTTGAGTGAGTCCCTAGGGCTGGGCAGTGGCACAACGAACCACACTATCACTGGTTGCACCCTTGACCATGCGCTTCACCTTCGTTACCTCGCTCGCTCCCGCTCGCAGCATCACTGCGCCCCGTACCTCGTGACCGCCACTTCCATCCGCGCCCTGCTCGTCATATCCACTCTGTCGCGCAGCTCCTCGTCCTGCCTCTGCTGCTGCTCCTCCAGACACGACTGGCCGTTGCGCTCTTCTCCCCCTCTGCGGCTGCACCCTCGTAGCCTTACTTGGCATTGCGGGCTCTTGCTAATCATCGCATCGTTTGCCGCTCTAATACCTTACCCCACCCTCCCCTGACTCACCCGTCACCTACACTGCCGGAGCCAAGCCAGTCCGTTGCGACGGAACACGGCCCGAGATCGACCCTGGCTCAGATCATTGCCTTTGCCAATTCTACCAAAGTTCTCTACGCCCCCAGATCCTGTCAGCCACGTCATCCAGCTCTCACCCCGTCCAACGTCAACGCGGCATCGCAAGACGGACGGCACAGGCGGCAGTGCTGATCAATACCCGCTCCTCGGTCGCATCCGCCTTGCCGTCGCGGGTGGCCCCTCTGTATCGATCGAAGCACCGCCTCCTCTGAGCCGCCATACCTTGCCTGCTTTCGCCCCGCGATTGCTGCCTTCCCCGGATCGCAATCCACGAGGCATCGGTACCCAAACGCCCTTCATCCGTCTGAACAGGGCAGAGTAGTGTCACTGCGCCCAAGGCGGCCTGTTTGCCAGTACCTCTCCGCTTTCATTAACGCCTACATATCCGCCACCCCCACAATCTTTATTTTCCCCTAATGCCACCTCCTGCCGGTGCCCCACATCCTCTTTCCCGGACACATGGGCCCCTCTCACCTCCGTCGCATCATCTTCCTCCCTCCGATTTCCACCATCCTCATCAGTCCCAGCCCCATCCTCATCAGTCCCATCCTCATCCTCACCACTACCAGCAACAGCAGCAACAACATAATACGCCCTTTCGCCACCAATATCGCCAAATTCACCAACCTCATCAGGTCCGCCTGTCGCACTCATTGCGCGATTCTTACCAGCATCCGCAACGGCTCCCGCTTCCGCAAAGGCACCCACAGCCTTCCTTTCCGCCCTTTGATTCACGTCGTCCCCTTCGTGCCGACATGTCCGCTTTGCCTCTGCATCCACAGCCACACATTGAGGGCTCCCAGCTCCCGATGAACATACATGCGCAGACTAGCCACCATCAGCTCCCCGGCAGCATTGACCCTTCCGTCTTCCGGCCTCCTTCTTCGACGCCTTCCTCATCATCGAGCCTGGATGACCCACCAAGTCAGCTCAAATTACGCATGGACCCACCTCATAGCAGCAGCAGCAGCAGTACAGTCAAACCCTCCCAGCCCCATTCAGCTCCTACCAAGGCCGCTGCACCTCGGAAGATGAGCATTGATGGTTCCAAGAATGCAGCAGCCCGCGCTTCTGCTCAACCATACCTCAAGAAGCAGCAGGCTTGCCTCACTTGCAAGCGCAGAAAGACGCGGTGCGATGCTGTAAGGCCCACTTGCGGGGCATGCTCTCGGTCGCAAGCTCGAGCTGCTCGCGGCCACGCTTTGACCGCAGAAGTGCCTCCCGGCCCCTGTACCTACCCTGACGACGAAGCGCCACCCATTACGGCCACTGCTGCTGGAGCTGTAGCATCCTCATCTTCACCACGTGCACCTCAGACGGAATATCAACATCCCGCCGATTTCCAGGAAGAAAGTCGCCTCGATGAGCCCATCTGGGCTTCCGAAGATTTCCCCTTTGCCGGCCTTGCTCAAGCGTCTCCCAGCACGCGGAGCTCCGTGAGCAGTGGGAGCTTCTCCAACCCCAGCAATCCCAATGGAACTGCATTCCCCGGCAGCCTGCCAGGTACTAGCAGTAAGTTTAGCCACCTCTTGACACTTCTGCCGCTCGCTGTGCGTGCTATCTGTGCATGTGCATGCTGACTGACAAGGCGCACCTCTCCCTCTGCTTCGTCAGCCACACCCTCGGACGGCGCCGGTGGTGAGACGAAGCCGGATCGCGTCATCATCGAGGTACGGTCGACAACGGGCGGCCGGGCGCGCATCCGTCGTTATTACCACAATGGTCCAGCAAAGGCATGGGAGGGGCACCCAGTCATGGATCTGCACAATGTCATGGAGCCGAGTGCAGACATCGATCTCAGTGATCCTGCCGCCGCCGAGAGCTTGCCTGAAGTCGATATGCTCCTTCGACAGATGTGGCCTGAGCTCAGTCCAGATTTGCCGACGCCTAGTACCATTCGGCATATGGCAGAACTTTGTACGTAGGACCCTGATGGCTTCGTCATACCATTCTACTGTACTGACAAGTACATCTGAACTTTTACTTTTTGTGCAGTCCTGGCCAAACATCCCCTGCGCCGCATGTTCTGCAAGAAGACGCTGATGGCACGTCTGCAACTGCCCCCTAATCACCCTCTTCGTCCCCATGCATCTTTGCTGCATGCGATCCTGGCAGCCGCAGAGCCGTACTCTCCACTCGTGCCCAAAATGTCGGAAACGAGTTCGCTGCTGGACGGCACTGAAGTCGGCGCAGATCCGGATCACGGGTTCACCAGCAGTGCGAATTCAATGCCTAGCTTTGGCGTCCCCACCGGGACCACTCCGACGTTCCCGCATCACAGCGCTGCGTCTCTTGGTGCAGACGTCGAAGCCAATGGTCGTGGATTCCTTGCCATAGCCAATCCGATGGAAATGCCGCGGCCGGACCTCTCCAAACAGTTGAGCTTCGGAGAATTCCACCTGGCCAAAGCCCGCAGGGAAATCGAAGTGGCCATTCTGACGCAGAACTCGCGTCCCAATGAGTGGATGCAAGCAGGCGTCTTGATCCAGTGAGTGCTGATTACATGCTGTGTCAGTGTTCTCACCTCGCCTCACGCTGACAGCCTCTCGTGCTACAAAACTATACCTCCTAGATATTGCCTGATCGAAAGGTGTCGCATCATGGAAGGTCTTTTCCTGTCAGCAGCCCTGGTCCGAACTGTGGCGCCAAGCGGTCTCGACAAGTTGCCCAACGAGCGAGTCACCGAGCATGACAATCGAGCGCTCTTCAGCCCTGCGACCGACTCCGTTCTCGAGTACGAGCAGAGGATGGCGATGTGGCAGGTGTACCTCGTCGATGTGTATGGTGCGGGATCACCGAATTTCTACGAGCCCTTCATCGCTAATGACGTCGAACAAATTACGACTTCTTTGCCTTTGTAAGTCTTCAGCTTGACAGTCAGAATGTGATGACAGCTCAGCTCACTTACATGCCCCTCCGTCACGCGTACAGGCTCATCGACGACGTCGAAGAGGATACGGAGCTCGAGCTGTCAACGCAGACACTGGCTTCCCCTGACCTCTTTCAAACGGGCCACACAGACACATTTTGCTTGCACATCAAATCCGCTTACCTGCTCAAGCAGGCTCGAACGATCATTAGCCGCCGTGGTGCGGAACTGCGAAAGATGGCTCGGCCTCCAGAGCAAGTTCTGGAGCTTGACAAGAAGGCCGTGCAATTTTTGCGGAATTTTCCAAAGTGCGACAACATAGACAGTGACTGGATCGTGTCTGGTGAGTTTCAACGGTTCATGCCGAGACGTCCGGGGGGTATAACACTGACACCTGTCCCTCGACCTGGTTTTACGGCCATGTCCGCAGAGGCCAATGTCTGTGTCGCACGGATCACCCTTCACCGACATTTTGTGCACGCAGCCACAGACGAGTATAGCCCTTATGGACGTGCTCCGATTGAGGAGGCTGTTGAAACGATGCTCAAGACTGTACATGACCTTCTGGCGTCGAGCTTCGATTTGAGCCTGCTGCACACGCAGATTTTCATCTGTTGGGTCGTGAGTAAGGGAGCACAAAACCAACCGCTGGCTGAAGAAGCAACATACTCATCGTCGCTTTTCCCACGCTTGTACCCGTACCTTTGCTCCTCGAATTCCCCGTAGATCCTGGTACGAACGCTGGAGGTCAAAGCACGCATCCTCCAGCGCTTTGGGCAGACGGAGGCCGCTCTCCAAATGACTGCGACCATCGAACCAGTATTGCAGGCTCTACGACAGGCCGGTCAGAAGAGCCTTCGTGCTAGGACCAGCCTCGACATTTGCGAAGCAGCAAGGCAGGACGAATACAGCGACGAGGAGTTCGAGTGAGTCCCTCTTGACGCTCTCTCTCACCGAAAGACCTTTAGACTGACATCTGCGACTTTCCAACAATTCATCGCTACAGTACGCTCCTCTTCATGTGGAAGTCAATTCCAGCATGAGGCTCAACGAAACCAACGCTTCATGTCATGTAGCGCAGCGATGGCAATCGTACTCGTCGAGGGTAGCGTGCGGGCGGGCCCCACGCGGTAATTAGACCGCGTCTGGAACAGCATATATTGCATTCGGCGCCTGGCCGAACAAGCAGTGGATCCTCAATTCCCCCTTATCCTTTGCCTTAGGCATGCATATTCTATTGGTTTGTGTATTCTGTAAAAACTGGATTGCCCTTGTCTGGCTGGGCACGGTCACGAATGTTTGTGTCTCTTGTTGTCAATGCTGTGGTATATCATTAGTAAATTGTAGTCGTCCCCAAAATATGAGCAATGCTGGTCTGTCCGACCTTGACTGTTCTTTGCTTGTGCAAGGGCACGTGTGTGAAGTCTATTCATGGTGGTCCCATCTCCTTGCGCCAAATGTCCATCCATCGCCTCTGGTGACCTTGGTCTGAGCCCCCAGTACCGCTCTCATCGTCGTCGTGCCTCCGCTGTCTTCTGCTCTTCTTCTTACCGCCTCCTCTGACGCCTTCTGTGCCGGCGGCCACGCTGGTTTGCTCGTGTGCGTTCACGCGCATTGCGTCTGCACCTTTGAGAAGCTCGCTGACCTCCTTCATGCTGTCGATGAACAACAAGCGCGAAGTCATGCGCGCTCTCAAGTGGGCAGCTTCCCGCGCATGGGCTTCGATACGGCCGCCCAGATCAGACTCCAAGTCAAGCCGCTGGTTCAGGGCTGTCCAAAGCGAAGCGTAGTCGTCGAATGTCAAGGGCTGAAGCGGTCGGAGGTCTTGCGATGCCCAGCGCAGCGACTGAAAAGGAAGAAGAAGAGGTAGTACATCGTGTCAGGGCATTGCGGCAAAAGAGGGAGGGTCAGGATGTGCCCCCATATCCCCGTATCCCCTGACGTACCTTGATCCTTCGCCCGACTTCGATGAGCTTATCCACATGGTCCTGTTGGTGCCAGTCTGTGACGACTTGGGCGCGCTGTTGTGTGCCGGTGCTCCATATCGCGTGACCCCTTCCGAGCCCAGCGTGCGCCGCTGCGAGGAGGATCACGCCGGGGTAGCCACGCTTGGCAAAGCCCACCAGTCCGAGTTCTTTGCACCATGCGCGAAGGTCAGATTGCTTGGATGCGGCGAGAAGATGATGGGTCACGAAGAGAATGTAGTAGGCGCGGGCAGGCTCGCCCTTGGGTGGTGCGATACCTTGCGCAGTCGAGTACCAACGGGGACACCTCAGGGAGCTGCATGTCTGCGCTCGCAGCCTGACAGAAGCGCTGCGAGAGGAGAGTGGCAAGCCATTCGCGCCGAGAACCTTGACCGCAACATCGCTGCAAGAAGCGAATCGAGGTTGCGCGGCTTGGATCGAGCGAAGACTACTTGCTTGCAAGATCATCGTGACCTCGTCGGTCGGGAAAGGAGAAGTAAAGCATCGGCCTCCAAGTCATAGTCCAGGGAACTGCAATGTGCTGCCTCCACTCTCCACGCTTGCTTCGTCCTGTGATCATCACGTGACACACAAACCAAAAAAGGAAGATCTGGAAGGCCCCGACGCTTGGGACCTCAACTCCACAATTGGCGGTGAAGTGCAAGTTCTAATACGCTTGGGCCCCGACCAAATTCTCTGACCGCAATTTACATTGATCCTCCACTCCGCAAAAACATGGGCAAGAAGGCCACGTCGGCAAGCAAGGCAGCAGCCAAAGCAGCCAAGAAGGAGAAGCAGGAGAAGCTGGCCTCGCGCAAGGCCGCAAAGGACGACAAGAAGAAGTCGGGCGCTGCTGCACCAGCACAGGGCAGCGGCGGCAAGTCCAAGGGCAAGAGCGGCAAGGGAGGCAAAAAGGGCGCAGCAGTGGCCGACGAGGAGGACCTCGATGCTCTCCTCAAGAAGTTCAATCAGGACTGGATCGAGGCCCATGCCGTCAATGAGGAGACTGTTGGAGGGCCGCCAACGAGGCGAGCCAATGCGACCTTGACACCCTGTCCCCTCGGCACAGACCTGTGGCTATTTGGCGGAGAGTACTTTGACGGCGACAAGTGAGTGTAATGACACAGCATCAAGATTATATATGCTGGAAGCAGCGGCTGCTGACCTTGTCTCTCTGTCTCCCTCTCCTCTCTTTAGAGCATACTTCTACGCAGACATGTACCGCTTTACCCCGCCTTCCTCTCTCCCAGCCCAATCAAGTCTTGTCGCAGAAGACCCGACCCCCTCCAAAGATACCACGGGCATATGGAGGCTGTATTCTTCCCCGAACCAGCCCGGCCCCAGAAGCGCACATCAAGTAGTTGCCGATCCTCGCCAAGGCGGTCTACTGTGGCTCTTCGGAGGCGAATTTGCATCACCCAAGCAGACTTCCTTCCATCACTACCGCGATCTCTGGGTCTTTTCGATAGCAAGCAAGGCATGGGAGCGTGTCGATACCAAGGTCCGCCCAAGCGCTCGCAGCGGTCACCGCATGGTGCTCTGGCGGCAGTACCTCGTCTTGTTCGGAGGCTTCATCGATACTGGCGCCCGCACGACCTACCTCCAAGATCTATGGATGTTCGATACGGCGCAATACAAGTGGTTTGAGATTCCCCAAAACGATCTCAAGAGACCGCCCGCTCGATCCGGCTTCTCTTTCATCTCAACTCCCGAGGGCATCGTACTTCATGGAGGATACTGCAAGCGTTATGTCAAAGGCCAAAGGACTCAGGGTGAGTGGCAATCCGCTAAGTACTTTCCGTCTTGAAACGAGCTGACCTTTTTCCCGGCATGCGTGCCTTTGCCAAACCATCGCTATGCAGGCGTCGCCCTCGAGGATACCTGGTTCCTCAAAATCACACCACAAGCCGATGGCTCCCTCCTACCAGCAAATACTCCGCAGGGTGGCAAGGTGGAATGGGAAAAACGCCGCAAGATTGGATACGCCCCGGGACCCAGATCCGGATGTACCATGGCCACATGGGGCAACAAGAACATGGGCGTCTTGTTCGGTGGCGTCATGGACAGAGAGGACGACGAAGAGAGCCTCGAAAGCATGCTCTTCGACGAGCTCTTTGGCTACAATATTGCTGGCACTGGTCGCTGGGTGTCTCTGAACCTACGCAAAAAGAAGAAGCAGGGCGCCGGCGGTGGCAAGAAGAAAAGAAACAAGGCTGCCGCTGCTGCCGCGGCCGCGGCCGAGATCGAGGCCCGAGCCAGGCAACAGGAGGAGGAAGCCCGCAAGGCAAATGAAGATGACTCGGATGATTCCGATTCAGATAGCGACTCTGGAAATGGAGACGAGCATTCGCTGGCCGCATCTAACAGCAATGTGGCTTCCGAAAACCTCTCGAAGCCCAATCCCACTGCTGGCGTCGCATCAAAGCCCATGGCTGCTCCTGCCCACGACGACGACGACCCAGAGCTATCCAAACCCCTCCCACGATTCAACACGATGCTGGCAGTCCAGCGTAATACCCTGTACCTATATGGCGGTATCCATGAGACCTCTGAGCGCGAGTACACATTGGACGACTTCTACATTCTGCAGCTCGACAAGCTTGAGCGCTGGGTTTGCCTCAAAGAGTGCAAGATCGAAGGTCTGGAGTGGAACGAGAGCGACGACGAGGAAGACAGCGACGATGACGACGACGAGTCATCCTCGTCCTCCGAGGACGAAGACGAGGGAGAGCAAGAGGGCGAGGAAGTCGCTTCTTTGCATTCGCGCGAAGAGGAAGAAGAAGAGGATGAGGCTGAGCTCGACGAGGCAGAGCTTGAGCGGCGACGGCGCGAGAAAGAAGAGATCAAACGTCAGGCCCGCGAGGCGTGGGGTGTCGCCAAAGGAGATACCACAGCACAGAGCGAGGAGGCTCGGCGGAGCACCCCTAATCCGGGTGAGACGCTCAGGATGTTCTTCGACCGCACCCGCGAGTACTGGGCATCTGTAGCCTATGAGGTCACGCAAGGCCAAGCGAGAGGCAAGGAGATGCGGACGAAGGGCTTTTCAGTGAGTAACATCTCGATGACAAAAGCTCGGGCCTCGATCAGTGCCAATGCTCACGGCTGCCTCTGCCCATTGTTCTCCTCCCCCCCAACAGCTGGCGGAAAAGCGCTACGAGGAATACAAACCTGTCTTGCGTGAGATTGAGAGAATTCAGGCAGAGGCGGGTCTAGACGCAGAAGAAATGCGCCAATCGAATCGGACTGGCAACGCTCCTCTCAGTGGCGGCCTAGGTGTGGAAAGCCGGAACAGGCGTTAGGCTGTGTTTCACCCAGACTTGCACCCATCCCTGGTCAAAATGTAATATTATCCATTCAATTGTCCATTGTGTCTGTTCCTCGCTATCGGGGACGCTGCTTGGCTTCTCGCACGATCGGGGCGCAAAGGAACCGTATCATGACGGCGAGCTAATGTACATATGACCAGAGAAGAGTTTGAGAGGCATTGAGGTCCGGAGGTACGAGCCAAGCTCGTGAGCAAGCTCTTGAGGAAGCCCGCTTCCACGTATTTGGACAGCCAGTCGGCGAGAAGAGCCACCAGTGGCAACGTCTTCGTGTATCAAACAAACGACGTTGAGGGCATCCGCTGTGTGCTTTGGAACAATCGGGGCGGGAAACCAAAGGGGCTGAGTCCGTTCTGTAGAATCTTGATTCTGAACAAGCTACCCCTGCGTTAGAACGCGCTACGAGTCGAAGCTTCAATTGCCACAGCAGCTATCTTCCATGTGCCTACGGCAGGGTGAGGGTTTGTTGACGTGTAGGGTGACACAGAACCCCCCGATGCCGAGCCCGACGGCGACTGTAATCCGGAGTGGTCAGAGTGTGGGCCACAAGGAGAGACGGGATTGCGAGGTCAACAGAGCTGTCGGGCCACCGTCAAGAGCACGACGACGACGCAAGGCTTACCAATGGCAGGAACCAGAATACCAGCAATCTTGATCCACTGGTCTTGCTTCCCCGACGTCGAGGCACTAGTGCTACTGCATACGGGGGCACTTGGAAGACTCGAAGGACCCACAACCGCGGTGTCGTCCGCGACGACGAGGGCCGCAGCCGTTGGGACCGTTGGCGGGGTAGGGGCGATGCTGGCAGCGCGAACAGCTAGCTGCTGCTGAACGCCCAGACTCCTACACGAGGGGAAGGAGAAGGGAAAGAGCCGTCTATGAGGCTCAGGCTGCTGAGCGTTCGAGTGAAGATGGCCGGGCTTGACTCACGAATCAGTGAAGATGTTGCCAACGTCTTTGCGGACGTACCAAGTCTGAAGGCCCTGGGCACCGACGAGAGCGACGAGCAGCAGTGCGATGCGAGCTAGGTGGCAAACGAAGCTGTTTCCCCTTTAGGAAGAGGAATGGAAAGGCAAGATGGTACCACCAACAAGTCAGACAGCGCCGGAAAGCCATCCGATGACCTGTCGAGGACCACTCACCTGCTCGCTGAGGACAGCATTGTTGCGTCTGGGGCCGCTTGGGCGCGCTTGCGTGGTAACAAGAGAGTATTGTGGGAAGACTGAGCGTACTTGCTCTTCAGCTGGCAAGAGTGCAGCGAGAATTTCTGGACGCGTGTCGGTAACTGAGGTTGGGTCGGAATAGCAAGGCGAATGTGTAGCAAGACGAGGTGAGGAAATGCGGGGAGATTCGAAGGAAGGTGTGAAGGGTTGGCGGGATAGGGTGGCGAGAGTTTGAGTCCTCTTTCCCGCTTCTTTATACTAGGCGATGAGACTGAGGCTCGTCGCGTACCCTGTCAAGGGTAGAGCACCCAGAGTTCGCTGCTCCTCATTCGCTAGGCGGGGGCGATGAGGTCATGACCCTCGATCGCCTAGTCGAACTGCCGGGAGCCGGTGTCTGGTTTTGACTTGAGGGCTGCTGTTGGACCTGGCAGAGTGCGCCAGGCTCAGCGCAGTCCGAGGTCACATCGACCATCGAGCGCACTGAGCCCTTCACTGTCGGCCAGTAGCCTAGAGAACGCCGCGAGAGGTGTAAGCCCTGGGTTCGAGCGAGCGCCAGGGCGGCTCCACCCATAAACTCGAACGCGACTGCCTTTCCGCCCTCATCCGCCCGTGATGGTGATCCTGCTCAGAGTTGGTCAGGCCACGGCAGCAGAGGACGGAGCGCAGCAGGCTCAGAGGAAAGAGGCGACCCGACATTGACCCGTCCGGAGGCGTATACCAAGAGAGTGGGGGCGCTGATGCAGTAGCCGGCGGCCCGCTGCCCGTGGACAACCTTACCTTGACCCCTTTGATCATGACTCTGGGTCTGCTGCCGTCACAGTGGAAAGAAGGACGCGTTGAGGGGTGCCGCACGTCCTTCCGGGTAATAACCTGGGCCGCGTCGCGCTCATCGAGTCATCCAAACTTTATTTAGAGCCCCCGCGTCCGTCGTCCGCCTGCCCAACCCCTCCGCGACCAAAGTAACCGCGCCTTGCTTACCCCATCTAAGAGCAGTTGCGACGTGGACCAGCAAGTGTCCATCAAGCGCCCCTTGGCTGCCCACTGTTCGAGTCATTACTACTAGGGGCCTGTCTGTGTGGGGCCTCTACCACTGAATCCCGGCGTGTGCGCCGCGCAAGGGGCGTAAGTCACGTCGATCGCCCACCCAGATCTTAATGCCTCCCTGGCGGTTTGTTCCCGCGTTTTGTTCCCGCGTTTTGTTCCCGGTTGTGATCTATCACATCGCGTTTTTCGGCATACAGTGGCCGCGCAGCCAGCAATCTGATCGCCAAAGAAGGGACTGCCGGTCATCCAAGCATTCACAAAAGATTCAGAGAAGAGAACGTCCCCCTCTTTGCCGCCACTCTATGAGTCGAGGCGCAACTGTCCCCCCGAGCTGTTGAGCACCCAGCTGCAGCGATTACAACCCTGTACGATCGTCCCGATCCATCCCGCGATGCTCAGCAGCCAGCAAGGCGACATTCCGCGAGCCGCCCTGAGTGCAAGCTCGAACAGGCTGAGGAAGGCAGGGCTCGAGCACCATAAGGCGCGAGCGATGTCTTTCTCTCGGGTGTCGTTGTGTAGGCTAGCCCGGTAGACACATTTCGCAGAAGGCCCCGATCAACCGTCCACATGGTCGGTTGCAGCAGTTTCAGTCACAAGGCCTAGCGCCGCCCATACATGGCGTGGCTCAGTGTGGCTTATACCAACGCTACCCCCAAAGACTCGAATGGGCCCAATCCTTCAGCCACCACTTGCCGTCCAATTACCTGTGCAGGGGACGAATATCGTGCAGAGGCGAGCGATCCAAGTAGATCGCCGTGATCAGCATTCACGACCGAAGCAGACGCATCATTGCTCACAGCTCTGTCGCCGCGCAACGGCGGGCGAGGACAAGCAGCTTTTGTCCCTCATCTTTCCCAACAATGCAGCTAATTGGCGGCAATCTGAACGTGTTCAATGGCGATCCGAGACTGGCTTCATCGCTGTCATGTAGCACCTAGCAGGAGACCGTCTAAAGCCACCTTCGGTATCACCTCCCCCACCCCTCGCTGGTAGACGTTAGTCAATTTGACTGCAGGTCGATTGCCAGGCCCGGAATCTGGGGGCATGGAGTGCTGGTCGACATTCGACCCTGAGCAGGTTGTGTGTTCTGATGTATTTCCAGGGGGGAATACGGGATGCCGGGAGCCAATCTTAATTTCGGAAGCATCAAAGCGATCTGCTCTTTGCTCACAAGCCAAGTATTGATCATGAGGCAAAGATTCGGCATATGCTCTGCCGCAACAGAATGGGCAACAAGGACACTCCTGACTGAAACGTAAAATCGCGGAAGTCTGGCCTCAATTCCATCGTTGGAGAGGTTGAAGGGGCCTGCCTCCGAGCTTCGAACAGAAGCCGGGAACTCCCGGCTCGGCCTTCGACTCAGGATTTTAAGAGTGTATGTGCAGAGAGCGCAGATTCTCGCAACAATACACCGTTTTGCGCCTGACTTCGTCGGCGACTTTGCCAGCAAGCAAGTACACTGTTTTGTGCTCGACTTCGTCTTTTGGGAGTAAAATTCGGCATTGCTAACCAAAATATGTCTAGCGAGAGCGATTTTCGTCATTGCGGCAGAGCATCTTCGAGATGACGAAATGTCCAAAGCGCAGCATGGCAAAGCGTGTGGCAATTTGTCAGATCGGAATTGCTCTGCCCTGGGGACGAAATTGGAGAAGCCATGCCGAAATTTGAATAGCAAAATACCTGCCAGAAGCGCGAAATTGACAATGAAAATTGCGAGATTCAAATTTGGAGCGCAAAATTGGCTGCAAAGCAGTGAACACCGGCAGGACCTCTGAACGTTCGGCTTGCAGCTGAAGCAGTTTTCGCGTGCCAAGATACAGTACAGGACACTGGCCTGCGCTCGAGTTCGTCTTTCCGCAGCGAAATTCGGCAGTGCTGACCAAAATTCGTCTATTGAGAAAAATCTTCGTCGCTGAGACAGAGCAATTTTGACATGCCGAGATGCCCAAAGCGCGGCAAGCCAAAGCGTGTGGCGACTTGTCATGCCGAAATTGCTCTTTCGTGGGTACAACATTGGAGAACTCATGCCGAAATCTCTACACTGTTTTGAGCCCGACTTCGTTATCTTTGCCACTTTTTTGGCAAGCAAGTATCTAATTCGGCGCTTAGACGCGATTTTTTGGCATGTGCAGCTCGCAATTTCGGCATGCCAAAATGCCTCAAGCGGGCCACTCTGGGCGATGTTGCAATTCGGCATGCCCAAGTTGATGGGGGCACATGCCGAAGATTGCGCCCAATTGCCGAAATCGGCGCTACACCTCTTTGCACTCGGTTTCGCGCCTTTTGAATTGACTTCGCTTTTGAGCAAAGCAATTTCGCGCTTCAAAAGCAAGATTCGCTCTTTGATCCAAGCAAGTTCGCGTCAAACAAAACTTGCACAGCACAGGAAGACTGCCAAGCAGTCTCATGATGGCGTACTGCCTTTGCGACAGTTGCGAGAAATTTCGCTTGCGCAAAATTGACAGCCGTCTTGAGCGAAACTTGATTCAAAAGCGCGAATTTGCTCTCACAAAGCGCGAAACTTTGATGTCAAGCGCGAATCCGAGCGCAAAGGGGTGTACATACGCCGAAAAACTTGCAAATTTGCCGGAGTTGAGTGCAAAACAGTGTACATACATACGTCAGTGACAGATTTCATGCAAAAGTGATGAAGTCGAACGCAAAAGTGCAATATGTATGTACGGAGCAAGCTGGATATGTCGCACTCCGACATGCCAAGTTCGATTGTTTTCGTGCCAAAATCGGCGATTTCTTGGTCGAATCTCGCACTGCAATGCCGAAACACACGCAAAATGACGGAATCCACCGCGAAAACAGTGGGAGTCTATCTTTTTGTCTTGAACACCCCTTTGCGTTTAATTCCGCGCATCTCGCATCGCCTTCGCTTTTTGGGAAAAGCGATTTCGCGCTTCACAAGCCGATTTGGGTCTTCCAAAAGAGGCGATTGTGCTTCTCACAAAATCTTTGTACTGCTGCAAGAAGATCAACCGCTCACAGAGCAATCTTTCGCTCAATGAAGCCGTTCAAGTTGTTGCCTGAGGGACATTGACAGCTGGTTTGGTGATTCAGTACACAAGTTGTTTTTACAAGCGCGAGGTCTCTTTCTCAAGCGCGAAAGCGAGTCACAGGGGGTCAATCCACCCGTGTCGAACAGGCCTGGCCTTTGAAGGTTGTAACCACGCGCCTGGTCAGTACTATTCAGAAGGGCAGATTTTGCGTGGCTCAAAAATATGTGACGACGGCGCAATCGGACGAAAAACGCGGACTTCAAAATGCATGCTGCAAACAACTGCCACTTACACCCTTTTGCGCTCAATTTCGCATTTTTTTGCATCCGAATTCTTGACTACCCCCTTCAAATTCGCAAAGGTTGCCAAGCAATCTCGTAATTGCAAAATTGAGTTGTTCTGCATACACGCTTTGAGCAACAAGGAGACCGAAGTTGCAAGCCCCAGAAGACTGACATCCATCCCGTGATATACGTAGCCCAGATTGCGAAATGGCTCTGCACTCATCATGAACATCACCTCCCCAATTTCGAATTTCCAAAATCATTACGGTTTTGAACGCAAAGGACTGTACCACAAGCAGACTTTGGATCTGGAGCGCAAGATTGTTTTGGCCAGGCGCAAGATTCGATTTGCAAACGCGAATTCTAACGCAAAGGAATGTCCATATGTGTGTATGTACACTGTTTTGCACTCGAATTTGTCCTTTGGGAGCGGAATTCGGCATTGCTAACCAAAATTCGTCTAGTGAGAGCGATTTTTGTCATTGGGGCAGAGCAATTTCGACATGACGAATTGCCGCACGCTTTGCCATGCTGCGCTTTGGGCATTTCGACATGTCGAATTTGCTTTGCTTTGGGGACGAAATTGAGGAACCCATGCCGAAATTCCTATAGCAATGCCGAATTTCAGTCAAAACTGACGAAGTCGACTGCAAAACAGTGTACAACTGCAACAAGACAAAAAGTTCCTTTTGAGCCCCTCTGCGCTCAATAATAGCGAGAAAAGTGGTTGGCGGCGTGAGCTGACGAGTGCAAGGGTCTTCGAGCGCAAAAGGCTGGGCTCATGGGACGCCCGGCTGGATGACTCGACTCGTGTTTGCATGGCGATGAGCGGGTTTTTGCACATTGTTGCGCATCTGATTCCGTCGTTTCTGTGTCATTTTCGGCAGTGCAGTTTCCATTTCGGCATTGCAAGCAATGTTTTTGCATGTGCAAATCGCAGTTCCGGCAAGCCGAAATGTCAAAAGCCGGCCACGCTTTGTATGCCCGTCAAAATTCGGCATGCCAACATCGCTCTGCCCTCGATCAGGGAGATTGCTGTTGCTCAACGAAATGAAAAGAAACGCCCTGTCGAAATTGACACAAGAAAAAAAAAGACAAAAGCGGACGCAAAATAGTGGACGTATGGCTGGCCAGACTCTATTGCTCAGAAGGAGCTCCAAAGCGGAACCGAAATCTTGGAACAGCAAGATTCAGGGTCATAGTCTCGAACCTGCGATCGAACACAGAAGTGGGCAACGAGCCGGCGGAAGGGGCTGAGCACGGAGACCATAGGGTCAAAAGGCAGGACGCAGTGGAGGAGAAGGGCAAAATCGTTCATTTGCTCACGATCTTGCCGTCGAATTCCGAAACTTGCCCTTCGACCAAGCGATTGACGTTCCAGCATCAGGTGTGACGACGTGAATTTTTGGCGCAAATGAGATTCTTTGCCCGGTCTTCACTCAATTGGCACATTGCGCATGGTGAAATCTAAGTTACAGAAGGGCAACACTTCTTGGATGCGTGCTCAATTGCAACTTCCAGAATAATGGTCACTCAAGAGGCCAAGATCGGGGCGCAAGACATGGGACCAAGATCATTACGCACGGATCACAAAGGCGACCGCACATCAATCTTTTTTCGCTTCGCTATGCACACTCGTCTGCATCCGACTTCGTCACTTTTGCTCGAAATTTGGCAGCAACCTCGGAATTTCAGCGAGGCTTCTACGATTCCGGCGTGCAGGTGAAGGAAATATAGCATGCCAGAATGCCTGAGGCGCAGCAAGTTTGAGCATGGAAAGATTTGACACGCCAAAAGTGCTCTGCCTTGGAGACGACAAGTGCCGTGGTCTGCCGAAATGGGAAAGGAACTGCCGAAATTCACGCAAAGAAGCCAGATTCGGGCGCAAAAGAGTGCACAGACATACCACTCTTCTGCGCTCGATTGCAGACAGAGAGCGGGTTCTGCGCTTTTACTCGCCATCTTCGCGTCTCACGTGCGAGTACCGCTGAGTGAAAGTACACTCTTTTGCGTCCGACTTCGGCTTTTTGCAGCGTTTTTCGGCACCGCAGTCCTGATTTCGTCACAGTCCAGCAGATTTCGGCTTTGAAACAAAGCAATTTCGGCATGCCAAATTGCCCTTCGCTTTGCCATGCGGCGCCTTGTGCATTTCGGCATGCCGAAATTGCGAGGGGCACTTGCCGAAAATTGCGTTCAAGCGCCGAAATTGGACCGACACGGGCCGAAAAACGCCGCAAAATGCCGAAGTCGGACGCAAAACAGTGTACATATGTAGCGATTCAGTCAAGGCAGAGACCTCGCTGTAGCGAAACGTCAGAGGGATACACTCCTTTGCGCTCGATTTCGCGCTCGAAAGAGAAGTTTCGCGCTTTGTCAAAGCAGATTCGCGTTTCTGAATCAAGTTTCGCTCAAAGCATCTGGAAAATTCGCGCAGGCAAAACTTCTGGTAGCCCAAATCAACCACATTATCGCTCAATCGATGCTTGAGTCGCTTGCCTTGCCATGAAGATTTTGCGGTAAGCGAAATTGCTTCCCTCAAAGAGCGAAATCCACTTGTGAAGCGCGAAATGGCTCTGCGCAAAAGCGAATCCGATTCGAAAAGCGCAAAATCGAGCGCAAAGGGGTGTACATGTGAATCAGCAGCATGTGGTCGTCGATGTGGGCTCACTGTGCGCAGGCTGCTACACTCCTTTGCATCCACCTTCGCGCTTTTCGAACTGATTTCGCGTTTGAGGACTTCAATTTCGCGGATTCGATTCCAATTTCGCATATGTACCCGTTCAACTCCGCCAGCGCGCAATTTGATGGACGTCAAAGAGCGGTGAAAGGAGCCCAACAACACTCTCATATCACCGATATCCTTGGGCAGACAATTTTGCGTTTGCAAAATTGAATAAGTTGAATAGCAAAATGCCAGGCAGAGGCGCAAGATTGACAATGCCAATCGCGAAATCCAAAATCGAAGCGCGAAATTGGTTGCAAAGCAGTGTACCGACGCCGCAAAGCAATATTGTGATGCGTCTTGAGAGACAATGTTGCTTCTGGCGCATGGATTGCACGGATTGGAAGTGTGAAAGCTGCATGTCAAAAGAGTGCTCCCTGGTGTTCCGAGCCAGCGCTTGACCAAAAGCTCTTGTTTCTGGGGCCGCGCGAAGCTGCGCACAGCGCCACCAATGTGGATCCCAATGAACACCCCTTTGCGCTCGATTTCG
>RRYC01000270.1:0-43108 GCA_004016185.1 Quambalaria eucalypti
TGTCGTAGTATTAGGTGTTGTTATTTGTTGTAGGGGGGGGAGTTGTGGACAGCTCGGTGCTCGTGTGGTGGTGGGGGGGGGGGGGGGGTGGGGGGGGGGGGGGGGGGGGACTGGGACGGAGAGACATCTTCTTGCGCTGTTGCAGTGATTACGACTGGGCCTCACTCCCACTCGCAATCTCCCATCCGATCCTGCGCCCCGCCCAGAAGGGCACGACCTGCAACTTGCCCTTTTCCGTATCCGCCATTTCACTGTGCTTGGGATGCACACAAACAAGTGGGATCGTCCCGCTCGTCTCCGTCGTACGCCTCAGCTTGAGCTTGCTCGTTCCAGCGGGGACAGGCGCGCCGTAGAACCTCCGCCCATGATTGCTCACGAAATCTTCGAGGTGATCGAGTGCGCCAAATGACTCGAGCAGGTGCGCGCAAAGCGGAACGAGGTTCACACTCGTATACACTCCTGCTGCGCAGCCGCACGCGCTCTCTGCGAGGTGCGCTGCGCCGCCGTGCGTCGCTGCGGCCGGGAACTTATTCGCAAGTGGGTGCGGCGCAGAATCGCTTCCGAGGAAGAAGCGCGGGTGTCCAGAGGCAATGACCTCGCGCAGGGCACGCCTGTCCGAGGGCAGCTTTGCCACGGGCTTGCAAAAGTGCAGAGGCTGGCCCGCCCAGTCGTCGACGATGAGCTCAAGGTGGTGTGCTGTTATACTGCAGGCGACGGTCTCTCCGCAGGCCTTCACAGCCTCGACTGCCGCCCGTGTCGTAGCGTGTTCGAGGACGATGCGGAGCCGGGGAAAGGCAGCGTGGAGCTTGTGCAGGTGAGAGAGGAACGTCGCTTCGGCATTGAGGACGGTAATGTCGCGTGAGGGGTCGCTGGGTACTTCGCCGTGCAGGTTGAGAACGAGGTTGTGCTCCTCCATTGCGCGGAAGACGGGGTAGTACGCCTCGTACGACTCGATGCCGCCGTCGCTGTTCGTCGTTACGCCGCGGGGGTAGCTCTTGACGCCCTTGACTACGCCGCTCGCTGCTGCCTTTGCGATCTCGGCGGGCGTGAGCGAAGGGTGGAGGTAGAGCGTCATCCAGAAGTCGACGCCGGGAGAGAGGGCGCGTAGGGTGGAGTGGTAGGAGACGGCGGCGTCGACAGTCGTAATGGGCGGGACGAGGTTGGGCATCACGTAGGCGAGAGACACGCCGCCAGCAGAGACGTGCGGCGTGATCAGCTCCGACATTTCGCCCTGCCGCAGGTGCACGTGGAAGTCGGCAGGGGCGTTGAGTTCGAGGGTAGAGACGGTTGAGGCGGCCGAGGTGGTGGTGGCGGTGGCGGTGGTGGCCGTCTTCTTCGAGGTCGATGCCGCATCAACGCCGGCACCATCGTTGCGTTTCCGCTTTCCACTCGTACGCGAGGCGTCGTCGTCGGCGGGGGTACCCTCCTCCGATTCCGACTCTGAATCCGACTCGCTCCCACTGGACTCGTCGCCATCTGCAGCGGCATCCTTTTCGCCTGCCTTTTTTGCCTTCTTGGGCTCGGGAGGTGGCTCTACGACGGGCAGACTGGCATCGTAGACGTATGCCATGCGCCAGATGTTCTCACCGCGCTTCTCCTGGTGGACAATCTCGCGCTCGGAAAAGATGCCCGTGGTGGACTCGGGGAGAAAGTCGTGGTGACCCTTGATAGGCCGCAAGAAGGACGCAGACATGAGGGCTTTGCGCATCGACTCGCCAATGGGCTGGTAGTCGGTCATGACGTGCAGCTCGCAGCCGTCCTTGAGCTTCGGGCGGAGGTCGTAGAGGAACTTGGTGTTCAACACACGACGCTTCTCGTGGCGCTTCTTGAACCAAGGATCGGGGAAGTTGTGCGTGAAGAAGACGACGGAGTCATCCGGAAGCATATCCACGAGCTGAAGATTGGCATTGGCAAGTACGCCACGGAGGTTGGAGAGGTTACTGCGCTCGCGCTTGGCCTCGACGTCTGCGACGTAGTGCTGCCGAATCTCATTGCCGATGCAGTTCCACTCGGGATGCTTCTTGGCGAGGTCCTCGGTGAAGAGGCCTGGGCCACAGCCGACGTCGAGTGCGAGGGGCGCCTCGCGGCCAAAGAGGGCAATCTGGTCAATGGGCGGAAGCGGGTGGTGCAGGTTGAATGGGTTGCGGTGAAGCCGGTGCTTCATTCGTCCTTTGCGAACCATAGCGGGCGGTGTTGTTGGGGAGAGGAATGTATTTGTAGGGCGGTTGAATGGCGGTTGAAAGAGGAGTATGGTGGCATACATTCACTGTTCACTGTCCTTACTTACTTACTGTGGCCCTCACGACATTCCGTCTTTTGCCCGCCAATTCTTCCTGCCCCCGACGCGTCACGTGACTCGCGCCTCTGCTTGCCTGCCTGCCTCTGCTTGACTTGCACTTGCTTAGGCCGGTGGCGAGGCGCGTCTCCCACGGCATCCACTTTGTGACACCTTTGCCTGCCTTCTTGACCAATTGACATCATTCATTCCGCGACGGTAGCCAGCTCAAGGCAGAAGACACATACATCTTCCCTCTCCTTCCACTCTCTTCTGCCACATAATAGCGCCATAACCGCATCGTATCGTATCGCATCGCAAACCACCGCCCGCGGCACGCCCGCCAACGGACACCATGTCCTTCCCACCGCCTCCTCCAGGGTACGTTGGCCCACCAAGTGGACCCTCTGCGATGCGTAGTGCTGGCGAGTCATCGACGGCGGCCATCGCAGGTCCATCGAAACATCTCACACCCGAACAACTCGAAGGCAAGAGCAGGAAATGGAAGCAGAGCCAGAGCAGGAGGTTTGGAGACAGGCGAGGCAAATCGGGCTTCATCGACACGGGAAAGCAGGAGATGCCGCCAGAGCATGTACGCAAAATCATCAAGGACCACGGTGACATGAGCAACCGCAAGTTCCGTAACGACAAGCGCGTCCACTTGGGAGCGCTCAAGTACATCCCGCACGCCATGATGAAGTTGCTGGAAAACATTCCCATGCCATGGGAGCAGGTCAGAGAGGTACCCGTATTGTACCACATCACCGGGGCCATAACCTTTGTCGACGAGATCCCACGCGTCATTGAGCCCGTCTATCACGCCCAATGGGCCGCCATGTGGCTCGCCATGAGGAAAGAGAAGCGCGACCGCAGGCATTTCAAGCGTATGCGCTTCCCACCCTTTGACGACGAGGAACCGCCAATGGACTATGGCGACAATCTCCTCGACGTAGAGCCACTTGAGGCCATCCAGCTTGAGCTCGACGAGGAAGAGGACGAGGCCATCATCGACTGGTTCTACGACCACAAGCCCCTCGCAGACGACCCAAACCATGTCAACGGGCCCTCGTACAAGACGTGGTCCCTCGACTTGCCCAAGATGACGGCCCTCCATCGTATGGGAAAGACGCTCCTCTCCGACTTTGACAGCGGCGACCGCAACTATTTCCACCTCTTTGACAAAAAGGCCTTTTTCACCTCAAAGGCCCTCAACATGGCTATACCCGGTGGGCCCAAGTTTGAGCCACTCTTCAAGGACGCCGAAAATTACGACGATGACTGGAACGAGTTCAATGACATTCGCAAGGTCATCATCCGGCAGCAGATTCGCACCGAGTACAAGGTTGCCTTTCCCCACCTCTACAACAGTCGTCCGCGTGCCGTGCACATGGGTCGCTACCACGAACCCAAGAATGTCTATATGCGCACCGACGACCCAGACTTGCCCGCCTTTTTCTTCGATCCGGCACTGAACCCGATTTCCAGTCGCGGTCTGGCCAATGCAGACGCCTTTCGCAGCACCTACGACGACGGCGAACCCGTGCTGAGTCACGAGGACAGCGTCTTTGGCCCAGGCGTAGAGGGCGACGACGAGCTGGAAGACGAGGTGGCATTTAGCATGCCTGAAGGCGTTACGCCATTCCTCGACGAGGAGCCCCTCGAGAATGACCTCACCGCCGATGCCATTGCCCTCTGGTGGGCTCCCGCCCCCTACAACCGCAGCAGTGGCCGCACACGGCGTGTCCTTGACATTCCCCTCGTCAAGGACTGGTACATGGAGCACTGCCCACCGGGTCAGCCCGTCAAGACGCGCGTGTCCTACCAGAAGCTCCTCAAGCGTTACGTCCTCAACTGCCTCACCAGTCGCCAGCCCAAGCCGGGCAAGAAGCGCTACCTGCTCAAGCAACTCAAGGCGACGAAGTTCTTCCAGACGACGCAGCTCGACTGGGTCGAGGCAGGGTTGCAAGTGGTCAGGCAGACGTGGAATGCGCTCAATCTCCTCATCCACCGCAAGGGTCTCCACTACCTCCACCTCGACTACAACATGAACCTCAAGCCCGTCAAGACGCTCACCACCAAGGAGCGCAAGAAATCGCGAATGGGTAACTCCTACCACCTCATCCGCGAATTGGGCCGCCTCGTCAAGCTCATCGTCGACGCTCACATCATGTTCCGCTTGGGCAACGTCGACGCTTTCCAGCTCGCCGACGGACTGCAGTACACGCTCAATCACGTGGGCCAGCTCACGGGCATGTACCGCTACAAGTACAAGCTCATGCATCAGGTCAGGGCCTGCAAGGATCTCAAACACGTCATCTACCACCGCTTCAATTCGGGTCCTGTAGGTAAAGGTCCTGGTGTAGGCTTCTGGGCCCCCTCGTGGCGTGTATGGATGTTCTTTTTGCGTGGCATCGTGCCACTGCTGGAGCGCTGGCTAGGCAACCTCTTGGCCCGCCAGTTTGAAGGCCGTAACAGCAAGGGCGTCGCCAGCACCGTGACCAAGCAGCGCGTCGAGTCGCACTTTGACCTCGAGCTGCGTGCCGCCGTGCTTCACGACATCCTCGACCAGATGCCTGAAGGCGTGCGCCAGAACAAGAGCAAGACGATCATGGCTCACCTGCAAGAGGCCTGGCGCTGCTGGAAGAGCAACACACCCTGGCGCGTGCCTGGCATGCCCGCCCCCATTGAGAACATCATCCTGCGCTACGTCAAGCAAAAGGCCGACTACTGGACCTCGGTGGCTCATACCAACCGCGAGCGTATCCGTCGTGGCGCCACCGTCGACAAGACGGTTGCGCGCAAGAACTTGGGTCGTCTTACCCGCCTTTACCTCAAGGCTGAGCAGGAGCGTCAGAATGGCTACCTCAAGGATGGGCCCTACATCACCAGCGAGGCCGCCGTCGCCATCTACACGTCGACGGTGCACTGGCTCGAGAGTCGTCGCTTTGCGCCCATCCCCTTCCCCTCGCTCAACAATAAAAACGACACCAAGCTCCTCGTCCTCGCCCTCGAGAATCTCAAGCAGCAGTACAGCGTCCAAGGCCGTCTCAACCAGAGCCAGCGCGAGGAGCTGGCCCTGATCGAGCAGGCATTTGACAACCCGCACGAGACGCTGGCGCGCATCAAGCGGCTGTTGCTCACCCAGCGCGCCTTTAAAGAGGCTGGCATCGAGTTCTTTGACACCTACGAGAAGCTCATCCCGACGTATGCCATTGAGCCCATTGAGAAGCTCACCGACGCCTACCTGGACCAGTACTTGAGTTACGAAGCAGACAAGCGGCAACTCTTCCCGCCCTGGATCAAGCCTTCGGACCAGGAGCCGCCGCCGCTGCTCGTGTACAAGTGGTGCCAGGCGATCAACAACCTCGAAGACGTTTACGACACGTCGAACGGGCAGTGCAACGTCCTCATGGAGACGAGCCTGGATCGCGTCTACGAGAAGATTGACCTCACGCTGCTCAACCGTCTGCTGCGACTTGTCCTCGACGCCAACATTGCCGACTACATGACCAGCAAGAACAACGTCTCCGTCGTCTTCAAGGACATGGCCCACGTCAACACCTATGGCCTCATCCGTGGTCTGGCCTTTAGCCACTTCATCTTCTCCTACTACGGCCTCGTCCTCGACTTGCTCATCCTCGGCCTGCAGCGCGCCAACGACATGGCCGGTTCGCCGCAGATGCCCAATGGCTTCCTCCAATTCAAGGACACGGCCACCGAGACGCGCCACCCCATTCGCCTCTACACGCGGTACGTCGACCGCATCCACATCTTCTTCCGCTTCAATGCGGATGAGAGCCGCGACTTGATCCAGCGATACCTCAGCGCCGAGCCCGATCCCAACAATCAGAATCTGCTGGGCTACAACAACAAACGGTGCTGGCCGCGCGATTGTCGCATGCGTCTCATCAAGCACGACGTCAACTTGGGGCGGGCCGTCTTTTGGGAGATCAAGAATAGGTTGCCGCGTGCCTTGACGACCATTGAGTGGGACACGACCTTTGCGAGCGTCTACAGTAAAGACAATCCCAACATCCTCTTCTCGATGCAAAACTTCGAGGTGCGCATTTTGCCCAAGATCCGCATGGGAGACGTCCACGAGCACCGCGACGGCGTCTGGTCCCTCGTCCAGAGTGCCACGGGCGAGCGCACCGCCCAGGCCTTTGTCCGTGTGAGCGACGAGGGCGTCAATGCTTTCAACAATCGTGTGCGCCAAGTCCTGATGTCTGCAGGTGCCACGACGTTTAGCAAGATCATCAACAAGTGGAATACGACGCTCATCGGCCTCATGACCTACTACCGCGAGGCCGTCGTCAACACCGAGTCGCTCTTGGACGTGCTGGTCAAGGCCGAGAATAAGGTCCAGACCCGCATCAAGGTCTCGCTCAACTCCAAGATGCCCTCGCGCTTCCCGCCTGTCCTCTTCTACTGCCCCAAGGAGCTGGGCGGCCTGGGCATGCTCAGCATGGGCCACGTCCTCATCCCGCAGAGCGATCTTCGCTGGAGCAAGCAGACGGACACGGGCATCACCCACTTCCGTGCCGGTATGTCGCACGAAGAGGAGCAGGTCATCCCCGCCCTGTATCGCTACTTGGTGCCCTGGGAGTCCGAGTTCACCGACAGTGCCCGCGTCTGGACCGAGTATGCCCAGAAGCGCAAAGAGGCCAATGCGCAGAATCGTCGCCTCACGTTGGAGGACCTCGAAGACTCGTGGGATCGTGGTCTGCCCCGCATCAACACCCTCTTCCAGCGCGATCGCACCATCCTGGCCTTTGACAAGATGTGGCGCATGCGCCAGCACTTTAAGCAGTACCAGATCTTGAAGCACGACCCCTTCATCTGGACCAATCAGCGCCACGACGGCAAGCTCTGGAACCTCAATGCCTACCGCGTCGACGTCATCGCGGCCTGTGGCGGCATCGAGGGTATCCTGGCGCATACGCTCTTTGCCGGCACGGCCCACACGACGTGGGAGGGCTTGTTCTGGGAAAAGGCATCGGGCTTCGAGGAGCAAATGAA
Organism: Quambalaria eucalypti; assembly: GCA_004016185.1. Lineage (NCBI taxonomy): Eukaryota > Fungi > Basidiomycota > Exobasidiomycetes > Microstromatales > Quambalariaceae > Quambalaria > Quambalaria eucalypti. Next base: position 7,295 of record RRYC01000270.1, read on the forward strand.
GTACAAGAAGCTGACCAATGCCCAGCGCAGCGGTCTCTCCCAAGTGCCCAACCGTCGATTTACCCTGTGGTGGTCGCCTACGTTGAATCGTGCCAACGTCTACGTGGGTTTCCAGGTGCAGCTGGACCTGACGGGCATCTTTATGCACGGCAAGCTCCCCACGCTCAAGATTTCCTACATTCAGCTGTTCCGTGCCCACTTGTGGCAGAAGATTCACGAGTCCGTCGTCATGGACCTGTGTCAAGTATTCGACCAGGAGCTCGAGGCCCTGCAGATTGAAACGGTGCAAAAGGAGACGATCCACCCGCGCAAGTCGTACAAGATGAACTCGAGCTGTGCCGACGTGTTGCTCTTTGCCAGCCACAAGTGGCCCATCTCTCGCCCTTCGTTGCTGACCGACGGGCGCGACGTCATGGACGGCACCAGCACCAGCAAGTGGTGGCTCGATGTCCAGCTGCGGTGGGGCGACTTTGACTCGCACGACGTCGAGCGCTACGCCCGCGCCAAGTTCCTCGACTATACCAGCGACTCGACGTCCATCTACCCTTCGCCGACGGGTGTATTGATTGCGCTGGACTTGGCCTACAATCAGTACTCGGCGTACGGCAACTGGTTCCCCGGCAGCAAGGCCCTGGTTCAGCAGGCCATGGCCAAGATTCACAAAGCCAACCCGGCGCTGTACGTTTTGCGTGAGCGCATCCGCAAGTCGCTGCAGTTGTATAGCTCTGAGCCCACGGAGCCGTACCTCACCTCGGGCAACTACGCGGAATTGTTCTCGAACCAGGTCATCTGGATGGTGGACGACACCAACGTCTACCGCGTCACTATTCACCGGACATTCGAAGGCAACCTTGTCACCAAGCCCATCAATGGCGCCATTTTCATCCTCAACCCGCGCACGGGGCAGCTCTTCCTGAAGATTATCCACACGTCTGTCTGGGCAGGGCAGAAGCGTCTGGGCCAGCTGGCCAAGTGGAAGACGGCGGAAGAAGTTGCAGCCTTGGTGCGGTCGCTGCCCGTGGAAGAGCAGCCAAAGCAGGTCATTGTGACGCGGCGCGGCATGCTCGACCCTCTCGAGGTGCACCTCCTCGACTTCCCCAACATCGTCATCAAGGGGTCCGAGCTGCAGTTGCCCTTCCAGGCGTGTCTGAAGCTGGAAAAGTTTGGTGACTTGATCCTTCGTGCGACACAGCCACAGATGGTCCTGTACAGTCTGTACGACGACTGGCTGGCATCCATTTCCAGCTACACGGCCTTTTCGCGGTGCATTCTCCTCCTGCGTGCCCTCCACGTCAACCAAGAAAAGGCCAAGATTATCTTGCGGCCCAACGTCTCGACCATTACGGAGCCGCACCACATCTGGCCGACGCTGTCGGACGACGAGTGGGTCAAAGTCGAAGTGGCATTGCGCGACTTGATCCTGCAAGATTATGGAAAGCGCAACTCGGTCAATGTGGCGTCGCTGACCAGCAGCGAGATCCGCGACATCATCCTTGGGCAGGAGATCCAGGCGCCCTCTGTGCAGCGGCAGCAAATGGCCGAGATTGAAAAGAGCGCCGAGGCGGCACAGCAGGTGACGGCCACGCAAACCAAGACGGCGAATGTGCACGGCGACGAGATTACGACGGTGACGACGACGCAATACGAGACGCAGCACTTTAGCAGCAAGTCGGACTGGCGCGTGCGGTGCCTCGCATCGACGAACTTGCCGCTGCGGTGTCAGCACCTGTATGTGAGCAACGACGACGTGAAAGACGACGTGGGCTCGCTTACGTACGTACTGCCCAAGAATATCCTCAAGACGTTCATCGTCAATGCCGACTTGCGGACGACGGTCGCGGGCTACCTGTACGGCGTGTCCCCGCCCGACGCACCCAGCGTCAAGGAGATCAAGCTGATTGTGTGGGTCCCACAGCGCGGCAGTAACCACACGGTGGAGCTCCCCTCTGACCTCCCGACGCACGACTTTATGCTCCGCGACTTGGAGCCCCTCGGCTGGATCAAGACGCAGGCGCAGGACATGCCGCACCTCTCGTCGCTGGATACCGTCAGCCACGCACGGACGATGGCGTCCCACCCCGAGTGGGGGGCGTCGTCCATCTGCATCACTGCGGCATTCACGCCAGGCAGTGTCTCGCTGGCGGCGTACAATGTGACGGTCGCGGGCTTTGAGTGGGGCCGCAAGGCCTCTGCGTCCGACGCAGCCTCGGGCCAGGGCTTCAACCCCTCGCAAATGGCCGAAAAGGTGCAGCTCCTCTTGTCCGACCGTGTACTTGGGACGACGCTAGTCCCCGCCGATAAAGTCTGGAACTACGGGCTGAGCCTCAGCGCGCAGTGGACGACGAGTATCAAGACGCAGTATGTCTTGGATACACCGCTGGGATTCTGGAGCGAGGAACATAGGCCGCAGCAGTTCTTGAACTTTACGGGGGCGGACGTTGGTGGCGAGGCGGAGGGAGCGGATGTGCATGATGCGTTGGCGTAGGCGGAGGGCGGGCGCAGTGGTAATAAGGGTTGGTATGGGGTGGCTTAGCTTTTGTTATTCTTGGTTCTCTGAATACGATGCGATGCGACACAGAACCTGCGAGCCGAGCGAGCCGAGTACGAGCACGAGACTGACACTGAGGCAGGACGAGTACCTACCGCCTACGCACGCCCACGCCGGCACTGAGAGACTTAAGGAAGTCCCTCACCTCGGTCAAAGGTTCAGGCTCAGGCTCAGGCTCAGGAACTCTCACTCTCACTCTCACTCAGAGTCCTAATCTCAGTCGGACGAGTGCTCTGCGCTGCTCCAGCAGAGCATATGCGAATCAAGGTGCAATGCAATGCAATGGGTGAAATGCAATGCAATGCAATGGATGAATAGCAATGCAATACGATGGGTATAGATTACGTGCCTACCGCTCAGCCTTGCTCCCTCCCCCGCTCACTCACTCCTCCTCCTCCTCCCCCTCCCCCTCACCCTCCCCCTCGCCTTGGCCCGACGGTGCCGCCCCCGCAGGGAACAACCACCCCTCCGCCTCCCTTACATCCTCCTCCCTCAACCTCACACCATCCACCCACTCCAGCCTTGGACAAACGAGCCCCAGCGTACCGCGGTGTAGTCGCCGCTTGAGGAGGAAGGAAGGGGGGAGGGTGGAGGTGAAGTGTGAGTCGGGGTCCGGGTCCAGTTCCTCGGCGTCCGCGTCGGAGGGCGAGTAGGGCGAGGAGGAAGAGGGGGGGGCGTGCCCTTCGCCTTGGCGGTGAGCCCGACGCGGCACAGGCCAGCGTTTATGAAAAAAGGATTTTTCGTAGCCTTCTTCTTGTTCTTGTTCTTGTTCTTCTTCTTGCGCCCTACCGCCGTCTTTGGCGGTGGCTGTGCCTGCACGCGCCCGCGCAGCTTTATCCGGGCGTGAAACATGCGGGAGAGGAATGGGGGCTAGGAATGCGCGTGGCGCTGCTGTCCCTCCTGTTGCACCTACGCCCCCGCCCCCGCCTGCTGCGGCAGCGACGGGGGGATACATCCCCAACGTCAATGGATTCATCCTACTCTCCAGTACCTCCAACTTCTCACACCCCTCAAAAGCCTGGACTAACACCCTCGTCTTCTTGATCCTGCACCCTAACATACTTGCGCGCTTCAGCTCCCCACAGCGGGAGAAACACCCGCGTGGTAAGTGCGAGAAGAGATTATAGTCTAGGTTGAGGGTGCGGAGTGCGGGGAAGAGGGCGGAAAAGTCTGGGGGGAGGGAAGAGTCGTCTAGTTGGGAGGCGGAGAGTTCTAGGTAGATGAGGGTGGAGTAGGGCGTGGGTGGGGGTCGGAGGAGGGGGTTGGGGATGGGGATGGGCGTGGACGTAGGCCCAGGCGCGGAGGAGTCACCCCCAACGCCGCCCGAGACACCGCAGGCAAAGGCAAACGAGACGCCGAGGGCATTACCCGAGAGGAAGAGTCTACGCACGTCCTTTGCTTGTGGACCTGGCCATGCGAAGCCACGAGGGGGCGGGCCGCGTCCCCGGTGGCGATCGCGGACACTACTCCTCCGCACCGACACCGCCTGCTGCCGAACCGATAGATTCTGGAGCTTACTCAATGTCCCGAGGTGTTCGATGCGCTCCAGTGCGCAGAAATCCGCATACAGCGTGCGGAGCTGCGGCGCGGGGATAACATCTAGCTTGGTCAGACGTTTATTCTGGCTGACTCGCAACACGCGGAGCTTCGGCATACCCGGCTCGAGGTCCAGCGAGGGTAGATCATTGCCCGTGAGATCGAGGAGCTTCAAATGCCTGCATGAGGCGGGAAGGCTGCCGCGTATGGCGGTAATGGCATTGTGGGAGACGTCGAGGGAGGCGAGGTGTCTCCAGGAGGTGTGGCCTCCTGTGCGTGTGAGGTCCAGGACGCGCAGGCTGTTCCCGCGGAGGGAGAGTGTGTGCAGGCGGTCGAGCTTCTCGATGCCATTGAGCGAGGTGAGGCCATTGTAGTCTGCGCGGAGGTGGCGTAGGTGTACGAGGCATTCCAGCGCCGCGAGGTCGTCGATGTCGTTGTGGGAAATGTCGAGCGTCTCGAGGTGCTGCAGGTGGCCAAAGGACGCAATGCTCGGAATGGCATTGAAGCTGACGGTGAGGGTGCGCAGCGTACTAGGCAATCCCGTGAGGTAGCTCAGGCGATTATCGTCCAGTGCGATTTCCTCCAAGTGCGGGAGAAACTCCTTGAGCCGGACAACGCTCTCGACTTTGCGCCCACTCAAGTCGATGCGACGCAGCTCCTCCCAGTCGGGCACCCACGGCGCAACGTCGGTAATGACTTCGACGATGCGGTCGTGCGCCACATTGAAGGAAGCCTGCGTGAGGAACGTCTTGTCTGCCGCTGACTCGTCAAAGTCCCACACCGAGGGGGCGGCGAGGGAGCGGGCGCCGAGTGAGCGGGATGCGATGGAGCGCGAGGCAATGGAGCGGGCGCCGAGTGAGCGGTCGGCAATCGACCGATCGGCCCCCACCGACCGTCGCGAGGCAGTAGGCGTCGCAGCAGCGGCGCCCCCACCATACCTTGTCGAGGGCGAAGCCGGCTGCCACGAGTCGTCTGGCTCGGCGTCGGCGTCGGCGTCGGCGTCGTGGGGATGCTCCTCGCTGTACCCCTCACCATTGCCATCACCGTCCCCGTCCTCGCCCCCGTCCCCATCGCCGTCCAAAGCAAGCCTAGCAACCTGCTGCAGCAGCTCCTGTATCCTCTCGGCCTTTGTCTTCTGCAGCGTCGTCGTCGTCGTGCTGATGCTCTTGGGCCGCACCGTAATCTCATCCCAGGAATCTTCTTGCTGCTCCTGCCCTCCCTGCTCCTGCTCCTCCTCATCCTCGTCGGGGCCAGCTCGAGTCCGCCCCCTCCCTTTGAGCGGACTCCGCTCAAACATCTTACCCGTCGTTTTCCCATCAGCAAAACTAATGGAGCGTGGCTGTGGCGGGAAGAGGTGGGGATGATTCCGGGAATGGGACGTCGGCGTCGCTGCGAAGTTGGCATTGGCATTCGCACTACCATTCGCAGTTTTGAGAATCGAGCGTGGAGGCTGTGGGGTGCTGCCACTGCCGCTGCCGCTGGAGGGTTTAATGGGCGTCGAGGCCATGGAAGGAGGAAGAGCGTGGTGGTGAGGGTGAGGGTGGTGCACTGCGCGGTAGTGATGGCTCGTATCCCGCGTGACGTCGTCGTCATCAGCAGGCGTCGCCGTGGTCATCGCCGTTGCACGACGTGCAGTTGGCGGCCGACCAAGACCAGGCGAGGTGGGGTGGTGCACCGCGGCAGCGGTGACTACGTCGTGCCCGTCGTCGTCTTGGCCTTGCTGCTCCTCCGCACTCGCACTCGCACTCGCACTCGCACTGTGAGACAACGTCGCCGTACCCGTTTTGGCCGTCGAGTCCCCATCCTCACTTTCGAGTACCACTTCGTTCCTGAGGCCTGACCCGCGGCTGGGTAGCGGGGCGGCCTGCGCCTGCGCCTGCGACTGTTGGGCTTGCACCTGGGGAGCGTGAGCATGTGCATGTGCGTACCGCGGCCGGAGGATAGGTGGCGTCGAAGCTTTTGGCTGTGGCTGCTGTGGCTGAGGCTGAGGCGAGTGTGCAGCCAGAGGACGACGCGCCGCCGCCGCCGACGACGACGACGGCCAGGATGGTAAAGGCGGGGTCCGACCATTCCCTCCTGCGCCTGCGCCTCCAAGTCTCGGGGACTGCTGGGCGTGCATGTGCGCGTGCGTATGCTGCGGATGGACACTGCTCGACCCAAAGGACTCGATGTCTTTAAAAGGATCCGTCGAGTCGCCCCCTGCGCCACTGCCTACTAGGGTACTCGTCTCGTTGCTGTAGTTGCGTGGTTGCGTTTGAGCGTGGGGTGGCATTGCCTTTGCATTGGCATGGGCATCGTCCCGCTCAGTAGACGCTTCGGGTATTGTCTCGTCCAAGTGGTGGTGCTGGTGGTGGTGGTGCTGGTGCTGCGCCTGTCGACCGGGTGAAACCGCCGCCCCACCCTTCTGCGTATTGACCCACCGCTTCGTCGCTTCATCGAAGCGCATCTTACTGCCTCCCAGACTCTTGGCCATTTCCTCGAGGGGGACATCGTCCGGCGTGACATTGACCACGCCGCCTGGGCCCCCCACACCCGCCGCCGTAGCCGCACGGGAGCTCCACGTCGTACGCCACGAGGAAGACGATGTGCCTACGCCTGCCGTCGTGGTTGTGGCCGCAGAGGGATGGCGAGGAGGCACGCCTAACGTCTGCATCTGCATCTGCATCTGCGTCTCCTCCTCATCGCGCTCCTGCCGCAGCGTCTGCGCCTCGCCCTCTTCGCTCACCAATGCAATCTTGGGTGCTCTCGCCGTCTGGGGTACCGCCCTAGCCTGTACCCACGGTGTAGCGCGGCTCGGCCCAGGCGTCTGCGCGAGTGCCTGGCGGGCTTCCCTTGCCTCGCGCCTTTGACGCAGCCTCTCCCGTACAGCATCAAGCTCTGCCTCGCGATGGCGCTCTGCCTCGGCTTCGGCCTCTGCACGCTCCTCGGCATCAATCTCCCTCTCTGCACGCTCCGCAGCTGAAAACGTGCGAAACAGTTTCCGCGGAGAAGGATCTGTGATTCGTCCTGCCACGCGGGGGCGTGGCGAAGGCGGTGCAGGCAATTTACGCATGGAGAGGCGTAGTGGACTGTGGCTTCGGGCGAGATGATGCTCGCCGTCGCCGCCACCGCCGTCGGGTATCCGCAGTGGACGCGCATCATCGTAGACTACAGCCCCTTGCCGCGCCTTTGCTTTTGATGACCTCGGCGGCTCATCCAATCTCAACCGCTTCTTATCCGGACCAGCTTGTGCAGGAGCAGGAACTGGTGGCGTGAGTCCCGCCTGAGCCTTTGCCGCCGCCTGGGCCTGAGCCTGGGCCTGGAGCTGCGTAATCCTCGCGCCATACCCGCGTATAGCCTCTTCCTCGGTGCTGCGAGTCTTCGTGGGCGTAGCGTTCGCGCTTGCACTCGCATGGGCACTCGCATGGGCATGGACCTGATTGGCATGTGCAAATCGAAACAATCGCAATTGCAGTCCTGCACCCGCGCCTGCGCCTGCGCTTCCCCCCGCCGCAATCTGGCGATATGCCTCGACGCTCAATCCACGCTTGGCTTTTGCTGCGCTGCGGGGCGTAGCGAGGTGCGCAAAGGGGCTGTCGGGGAGGGAGCCTGTGCCTGTTGCGCCTGTGCCTGTTGCGCCTTTGCCTGAGCCAGACGCGACGGGAGAGCAAAAGGTAAAGGCGGCGGTACGGGCAAAGCCGAGGGTCGTGGCGGGTGGCACGTGTGGTTGTGGTTGTGGCGGTTGTGGTTGTGGCGGTTGTGGTTGTGGTGGTTGTGCTTGACGAGGAGGGGGTGTTGTAGTCTGTGCTACTTGGGTGGACGACTGCTGCTGCGACACCTGCGCCGGCGGCGGCGTAGGCGTCCTAAACAAAGCCTGCAACTTCAATGGCGTAAACATATCCCCTCCCATCGCCGCAATACCCCCACCACCTCCTCCGCGCTTCTTGCCCGCAGGCGTACGCGGATCAGGCGCACCAGCAAGCCCCTTTTGCCATGCGGGACGTAAGATGGGCGGGATGGACGACGCAGAAGAGTGGTGGATGAAGGTTCCCTCTGCCGCAGACGCGGGCGAGTCCGAGGGTTCCGGTGCAGTCACGCCCGCTGCCGTCGTCGAGGCAGAGGCAGACGCAGACGCGGGTGATGATGATGGCGATGCGTGGACCACGCTCCTCTGCTGCTGCCGCCTCGGCCAAGGCCAATCCTCGGGTGCCGAGCTATGCCCCTCATCATCGAAGCCCTCGCCCTCCCGCCCAGCCTCGCCACTCTTCTTTCTCATCCCCGCATTACTAGGCCCTGGCCGGAGTTGTTGCCGTTGCTGCTCGCCCACCGCCTCCGAGTCCGAGACGGCCGTACGCTGCAGCGACAAGTCCGGTACGAGCGAGGGTACATGTGGGCGGGCATGACGTTGTTGCAAATGCGAGGGTCCTGCCGTGGCCTCGCGACCATTGATCCCTCGGCGGGATTGTGCCCAGGGGTTGCGTGGCTGTGTGGGTACGAGGGTAGCGCGCGCATCGAAGAAGGTCCCGTCTGTGCCGTTGGAGGGGATGCGATGGGTGTCTTGCGCTCCGTCTGTGCCGTTGGAGGGGATGCGATGGGTGTCTTGCGCTCCGTCTGTGCCGTTGGAGGGAATGCGATCGGCGTGGTGACTCGGCCCCGCCGCACTAGCGCCCGCACCAGGCTCCACCCAACTCTCATCCAGTTCCTCGAACCCGGGCATATTCTTCCAAGCCGATGCGGGTGGCTGCTGCTGCTGCTGCTGCTGCGGTGCTTGGCGTGGTTGTGGTTGTGCTGGCGTGGTGGGCGCAGGCGCTGACGCTGACGCGGGGGGAGATGCTCGCCTCACTGGGGCATCATCGTCGTTATGAGCATTTCCCCCCTCCTGGCCCTGACTGGATGCAGGCGTGTGATCCTGCTGGTAATACGTGGGTATCGACTGTGACGTCGATGCATCAGCGTCAGCGTCGGGGCCCTCGCCGTGGCCATGGCCATCCACGTGCCTCCTACCCAGTATCCTCGCCTCTAGACTATCATCTGCCTCTGCATCGGCATCCCCGCGCACCCCGCCATCCACACTCGAACTCTCCAACTCGCTGCTGGTAGAATGATACGCGCCATGTCCCGTTGCATCACTGCGGAGCGGCAGTGGTAGTGGACTGGGAAGGCGCTTGGATGGAGAAGTAGGGTAGGGTCCATTGGGTGTGGATGCGCGGGGTTCCCAGCGTTTCGTCGTCGTCGTCGTGGCGGGTGGCGGAGCAGGAGGTGATGTTGCCTCGCCGGTGGTGTCGGCGGTGGCGTCGATGGCATCGGGAATGGGTGATGGCACAGCGGGTGAGGCTATTGCTGCTGCTGCTGCTGCTACGGCGACGACGCCGCCTGGGTTGGGCGTGCTTGTTGATGTAGGCGTGTATGTGGGTGCGGGCGTAGGGGATGACCGGTCGTGCGAGGCGTCTTGTGGTGAATGCGGTGAATGCGGGTGTTGTTGCCGTCGTGCTTGCTGGTCAGGCCCCGCGGCGGGCATCGACGCAGACGCAGACGTGGATGCTAGGCCGTCGTGATCGTCGTCGTCGTCGTCGTCGTGGTAGTCATACGTCGTTTGGTAGTCGGCCATGTGTGATTATCGGAGCAAAAGTTGCGTGCGTACGTAGTCCAAGTCGGAGCAGAGAGAGAGAGAGAGAGAGAAAGAGCGAGCGAGGTGTTGCGGGTATGTACGCGTGCACGCGTGCACGGGCAGGCGGAATTACCAAGAGGATGAAAAAGAGAGAGAGAGAAAAGAGGCAACAATGAACGGGGCCAAGATGGAGCAAGTCGGTGGGTGCGGTGCGGTGCGGTGAGGCGAGTGGGTGTGTTTGAAGTGCGTGGTGGTGACGTGGTCAAGGAGGTAGTAGAGGCAGTAGGAGGGTAGGGTATGGTATGGAATGGAAGGAATACATTGCAAGAGGCCGTCGTGGGATGAATGTATGCTCTCGCGACGCGTCTTTCCCGCGTGTCCCTTGCACTCCCTTCTCTCTGCCCACGCCCACACCCATCATTCCCTTTCCCACCCCCACCCCCACTGCGGACTGCCTTTGTGTTCGTCGTCGATTCGATTGCACACACACACACACACACACACACACCACACCACACACCATGCACCCTACGCTTCCCTCGCTCCCTGACCCGCACGCGCGTGGGAATTCCCCATCCCCTCATCAGCCGCGTCTGGCGGGGCGGGCAAAGGAAAAACACGCGGCGCGGCGCGGCGCGCGTGTCGTGCCGAGTCGCGTCGCAGGCGCGCAGAGAGCCCATTTAGGAAGGAGGTGGGGGGGGGTGGGGGGAGTCGATTACGCTCGCCAATTACCAACCAGTAGACTTGGTGGGATCTTGGTGCAATACAATTTCAGGGCAGGGAAACGAGTGCAGAGAAAGAAACAGCGGTGTGAATTCAATGACCACAGGACACACGCACGCATGCACGCACACACGCACACACGCACGGCACAGGGAAGCACCACTTGGACTTAGCCTCTCTACTGCGACTTCACATCATGCCATGCCATGCCGTCTACCGACCCCCATCTACACTCACTCTTCAAGTGTACCATTTGGCAGGATGGCTCGACCCGCCCCACCAGCCCAGCGAGGGCCCGTGCACCCCGCGCCCTTCCATCACATCACGTGACTCCGCCGCGTCCCCACGACGCTTTGGGCGCGTCATACCGCGTCGCGTTGCGCGTGGCGTGGGGTGCGTGCGTGTTGATGTTTCGCTGGTGTTGATCTCGGAGTGCAGGGTGGGCGTGCAGTGCAATGTGGGCGTCGACAGGACGAGTGGGCACTTGGCTCGGGCCACTTGACTCGGGCCGGAAGTTGCTCTTCTCCTCGAAGCGACGGGCGACGGCGACGGCCACAAGGGACAAACTTCTCGCGGGGGCTGCGTGCGATGCGCTGCGCTGCGATCGGGGGCCTGTGCTGTAAGTACCACATGTGACCCGTATTGGACTTGCACGGCCATACACCTCGTTGTCAGACGCCAACTTACACAACTCGGACGCGACCTTGACCTTGGATTGTACACCCACCAAAAAAAGGGGACACCTACCTACCCACCTACCCACCTACCTAGCAGTCACTCATCTCATCTACCTACATCTACACGACTGCATCCGCACAAAAGGAAACCCGTCACGCCTGCGCCACTCTTGGCGCCCCGCGATACCTAGTCTACCTACCACCCACCGCGACGACACACACATACGCCCACCATGACAACACCAACAACAACAACAACAACAACAACAACAACAACAACATCCCCACCATCACCCCCCGGGGACAGCGACGCCGCGTCCTCGGCCCTCCTCTCCCTCCTCTCCACATCCACCACACGCCTCTCCACGCTCTACACCGAACTCGGCCACCCACCAGAACGCCTCTCCTCGGCCATTTCCTCGCTGCATGCCACGCTACACGCTGCACTCCAGGGTCAAATGGATGCAGTGCAGGGAGAAGTCGATGCTGTGCGGAGAGACATTGCAAGGAGTGAGGCGCGCAGGGAGAGGTTGGTGTGCGCGTTGGGAGGAGAGGCAGAGGCCGGGGTGGGTGTGGGTGCGGGCACGGCTAAGGGGCGTAGTTCAGGTACCAATGCGAGTACCAGACCTCGTAGGAGTACACGTCCACAACAGCAGCCACAGCAACAACAACCGCAACCACTCCTCGCACGCCTCCAAACCCTTCAAGGCGAAATTAAGCGTCTCACAGGCCTGTATGCTAACCGTACTACACAGGCAGCCAAGCTCAGGGAGCAACTCCAAAGCTTCCGACCCATTCTCGGCGACTTTGTGCCCGACGTCGTAGCAGAGGTACTACCTGCAGAGGAGCGCTCTGACGGCGACGGCGACGCTGGCGACAACAACAACAACGCCGCCGACGACGACGACGACGACAAGACCCGCGTGGACACACGCGCCCCTCTCCCCATCCTCCCCTCGGCACACCTCACACAACTGAGCACCGCCATTGACCGCTGCGGCGAGGAGCTGGCCGCCCGCTTCGAGCAGTTCCACGCCCTACTCGACGAGATTGCGCGCCTGTGGAGCGAGCTTTGCCTGGCCCCCGAGACGGAACCGCGCCAACCAGGCAGTGACGTGCCATTCGATGCCAAGATTCTGCGCCACCTCCGCTATACCCCCAAGTACGAAGTGGTGCAGCTCGAAGAAGGGCAGGACCCGGTGCTGGAATTCCAGGGCGAGTTCTTGCCCGTCGAGGCAGAGCACGACGGCGACGGCGACTGCGGGGGACTGTCCTCGCCCAACCCGCCCGACACGCCCACCCGCACCGGCGCCGCGACGACGACCTTCGGTCTACCCTCTTCGTCGTCACTATCAGCCGTGCGCACCGCCGAGACGCAGTTCCCACCCCACGTACTCCTCCCCACACCCGAAAACATCTCCCTCGCAAATGCACGTGCCGACTTGCTCCTCGAGGAAAAGTCCCGTCGCGAGGCCCGGATCCAGGAAGTATACGACGACGTCGAGCGACTGTGGACGCGCTGCGGCGTGAGTCAGGAGGAAATGGATGCGTTCGTCGCGGCGCACGTGGGTAGCACCCTCGCTGTCGTAGAGAGCTACGAGGCGGAACTCGCCAAGATGCGTGAACTCAAGAGTCGGCATATGGTTTACTTCCTTGGCGAGGTACGTGCGCGCATTGCCGGATTGTGGGACGAACTACGAATGAGCGACGAAGAGCGCGAGGAGAGTTGCCCGGAATTCTTTGTTGATCCGGAGTCGCTCAGCGAGGGACGTGGTCTGGATGGGGGCAACGCAGGCGACGCCGACGCCGACGCCGACGCTGCACTGGACGCCCTCTTGGAGCGACACGAGGCCAAGGCTGAACAGCTTGCGCAAGACCTCACGACCAAGGCCCCGCTGTTGCGCATCATTGCGCGGTACTTTACCCTCCTCGAGGAGGAGCACCAGCTCGAAGAGTCCGCAAAGGACAGTACGCGGTTGATGCGTGGCGCACGGGGCGACCCGGGGCGACTCCTCCGCGAAGAGAAGATGCGCAAGCGCATTAAAGTACAGAAGCCCAAGCTTGAGAGTGAGCTGATGCGCGCTATCCCCGCGTGGGAAGAGGAACACCAGCGTGCATTCACAGTCGACGGAGAGCGTTACATTGAGCGCATTGCAGCGCTTGTAGAGGGGAGCAGTAGCAGTGCGGGGAGGAAGCGCACGCGTACGGCGTCGGTCGCGACGCCTGCTGCGGCGACACCCTCGGCCAACCCTCACGTCCTGCAGCAGAGCACAGGCACACGCGCAAACCGCCTTGCGAGCACACAACAGACACCAGCATCGACGCTACGCACGCCTGCCGCTGCCGCCACGACTGCGAAGAAGCAGCGCCTGATTAGCGCCACCCCTGCCAGCGCCACTACGCGCCAGATGAGCAGCAGTGCAGGTCGCGTACCGGGTCCTACGCCCGGTACGGCCACGCGGCGAGGAAACGCCAATGCGAACCCCACGAGGAGTCACATCGCGGTACCACCAACGACTACCAAAAAGGTAAACGGCACAGGTGCGCGGGCACCCCCCGCCAAGGCCGCAGTCACCGCCTCACAAGCCCGCGCATCCGGTGCAGGTTTCGCTGCGGAACACGTCTTTCGTCCGAGGCCTTCGCTCCTTGCTCTTGCCGGGGCGCCGCAGTCCAGGGCGCCGTCCTCGACTGCTGCACACCACGCAGGTGCGAGTGCTTACACACAGGGCTACGCGCACGCGCACGCCCATGCGGGTACATCGGGCCTACCACGCACTATCTCGGGAGCGAGTATCGCTAGTGATGCTACGACGTTGCATTACCCTCCACCATCGCGGAGTTCCGTGAATCCCGGCGGGGGGGTGTACGCGCACCACACAAGACCAGCGTATGCTAGTGCCATTCCTGCGCCCGTGCCCGCATCTATGAAGTATCAGTACCACGCCCACGCACACGCCCCCGCCCCCGCACACGCACCCTCAGGCACGACCACGACCCGCCCCTCAGTGAACCACGCGCGCTGCTCCTCAGGCGGAGGAGAAAACACCCACCCCCTCCGTCGACGCGGACCGAGTCTCGCCTTGGAGGGACATATGGCTAGTCTTGCTGCGGCTGCGAGTGGGTACTCCCAGGCTCAGGCGCAACGAAGTGGTAGTACGAGTAGTAGTATTCGGGCGGTATCTTATCAGCGGGGAGACGCGGACCGCGAGTCGGACGACTTCGAGGAGGAGGAAGGGCACACACGGGGAGGAGGAGGGGGCGGGAACTGGGCGGTATTGGATGAGGCTGATGAGGAGGAGGTGTATATGCATGAGGGGCACGAGGAGGACGGAGGCGGGCAGGGGCAGGAGAGTTTGAGCGTTTTCTGAGCGTGTTTTGAGAAGTAGTAGGGGCATGCGCGCCTCACGACACGTCACATCACGTTAGGTCACGCGCTCGCTTGCGGCACGCACGCACGCACTGCCCCCGCCCCGAACTCGCCTTTGCCAATCCCCCTCGCTTTCGCTTTCGCATCACTTTCCGACCCTCGATTCCCGATCGCCGCTTGTCGCTTGTCGCTCGTCCCTTCCGCTTGTACTGTACCGCTTTTCCCATTCTCAGTTCCCGCGTCCAAGTCCAGTTCCAGTCCTCTCGCTTTCGCTTTTCGCCCTTCGCCTTCCCTTCCGCTGTTCGCTCTTCCGCCAGCTCTCGTCGAGTCCTCGCTTCCTCCCCCTCGATCTTGATCTTGATCTTGGTCGCGATTTCAGTCTCGTCGCGTCTTGCGTAGTCCCTACTCCTGCTCCTACTCCTACTCCGGTCGAATGAAGTCCGCTGTGCTGTGCTTCCCTGAGTCTTGAATGGCAATAGCGAGGCATTCGACCAAGACCAAACGAAGCAAGGAAGGAATAGCCTCGTAACCTCGTGAAACCAGAAGCACAACCGGAGTTGCGCCAGAGTGCGGGTGAGGGGTGTGTGTGTGAGCGGGCTGTGGTGGAGTGCACTGCACCGTACCGTGTTGCACCGTGTTGCACCGTCAACTATCGACTGTCGACTGTCGACTAGTCACCTGCCTGCGCTGAGCGCTGGACTGAACTGAGCCAGCCCTGAACGGGAAGGCGCAGACTGGACTGGACTGGACTGGACTGGACTGTGAATGGAAGAGGAAGAGAATGGAGTGAAGTACATGCATTGATTGATTGGTAGTATTCCGGCTCTCTGCCCCGCCCCGCCCCGCCCCGCCCGCCTCGGTCGCTCCGCTCCCTCACCGCCCTCGCCTCGCCGTCTACTTCCTATAAAACGTCCTCTGGAAATGGAAATGCAGCTGCAACACCCCCCGATCAAAGCTACTCCTGAACCCCCTCTTATGGCTATACTGCCACGGCCTATCCACAATCCGAAATGCCAAATCCTCATAGGGCGCGCCCGCCTCAAAGACAATAACGACCGTCTCGTCATTCCCCTTTTCCCGTACGATGCGATAACTCGGTGCCTTGGACTTATCAATGAGGTCCGGGTAGAAGATGTTGAACTTGTACCCCTGTACGACCTTTGGCGGGGGGTTGTCGCTATCGTAGTGCGTCTGGTTATACTTGTTCCACTCGAAGCCCGTGTGCACGCGGTTGAAATACCGGGGTTTACGCGGACGGTACTTATCTGCCCAGGTGTACTCTACGGTGCCACTCCGCGGCGGGGCAGCCTCCGAGGTAAAGGCCTCTTCGCTCACGTCAATACCCTTGGATGCTTCCTGCGCAAAGAGGGCGTCGTCTGCCGTCAACGGGGCGCCGCCAGCGCCCTCGCCGCCCGTACCGGACGCACGGGGCACAAATGCCGCAGAGAGGATGCGGCGTCGCGCGGCGATGAGAGACGAGCGAAGGGAAGACCACGTCGAGACGGGGAGGTGGCGGTCGTCATAGGACATACGGGCTTCGTCCAGCGCGGGCGGGTCCATCTCCGCAGGGTCGTACTGTGCGTCGTCGTCGGCGGGGGCGGCGGGTGCAGCAATCTCGGCCGCTGCGACGTCCGCTGCGCCATCTGCCTCGCCACCGTCGATGACGACCCCCTCGTCGCCCAGCTGCGCGACGAGCTCCTCCTGCTGGCGCGCAGCCTCGTCCCGCTGTTTCCTGCGGAGGTACTCGAGGCGATTTTCCAGGACGACTTCGTGCAAGTCCCGGAGCTTGGCCTTTGCGCGCCAAACGATAATGGCGCGGAGGAGGGCCTCCCAGTACTCGACGTCGATGGGTTCGCCAGAGGAGAGCTTAGCTGCGACGCGGTCCTGCAGCGCAACGAGGTCGTCGTAGTTCTTGTTGGCGAGCATGCCGTCCATTTCGGCTTTTACCGATGGGTCCAGGCGGGTGCGTGCGTGCGCGGCGGCGTCGCTGTGGGATGGCTGTGCACTGGCGTCGTCATGGGCGCTACGCAGCTGCGCGAGCTTGTCGTCGCATACAATGACCATGGACCGCCAAAAGTCGAGATTCTGCTCATTCTTTTCGAGGGTGAGGTACATCTGTATGTCCTGGTGGAGTTCTTCAGTCTCTTCGAGGGAGAGTGCGTCGAATATCTCATAGGGCTCCTCGAGGTCGATTTCGAGTCCCGCCTCGTCATCTTCCTGATCCTCGTCGCTGCGGCTGCGCTGCCGCTCTTCGCTGAGACGCTCTGGATCGGCCCACCGCAGGTTCATGGCAAGGATGTCAATGGGCTTGGCGCGGTTCTCGCGGATACGAATGGCAGCGCGGCGGCGAGACTGCTCGAGGTGGAAATCATCCTCCTTTGCGACCCACTCGCTCATGGCGGCGCTCTCGGCCAACCTCGCCATCTTGGCTTCTTCCTCTTCACGCAGTGCTTGCTCCTGCTCTCTCTGTGCGCGCTGTGCATTGAGGCGTGCAATCTCCTCTTGGGCCTCTTGTCGACGACGCTCGTCTCGCGCTTTCGCCTCGGCAGGTGTGAGGCCCATCTTGCGTTCCTTTTGCTCCTTTTTCGCCCATTTAAAGGACTGGCCAATGTTGGCGTCATTGAAGGGATTGTCTTGGCCCGTGTAGAGGAGCAAGTCGGCGGCATTGGCCCGCTCCTGGGCGGATGCGTCGTCGTTGGCTGCTGCTGCGGCGGCGCGCTTGGCAGCCTTGCGCTCGCGGCGTTCCTGGGATGTTTCCGAGCGGCGGTGGGAAGAGCTGGCGGGGCCGAGGGGGGGGGGGTTTAAACGAGGGTGTGAGGAGTTGTAGAGGAGTCGTCGTGGTCGGTGGTCGGTGGTCAGCTGTATGTGATCGCTGCCTATATGCGCGCGTATGTGCCACGCGGCCATTCGCCCACTCGCCCACTCACCTCTTGTCCTTTTTGCGCCTCTTTCTCTCCTCTTCCTCGTCTTCCTCGTCGTGGCTGTTTCGTCTCCTGCTGCTGCGGTGGCCGTCTCCATGGTCTCGACGTCTTTCCCTGTGCCGGTGGCTGTCCCTGTCCCTGTCGTGCTCTCGATGGCGCTGTCGGTCCCTGTCGCGGTCCCTGGTGCTACTCGATGCATGCTCCCTATCGTCCCTGTCATGTCTGCTGTCCCTGCCGTCCCTGTCATCACGATGTGATCTTCGATGGCTGGAACTCTCTCTGCTACGACGATGGCGATCATAGTCGCGGTCTCGCTCGCGGTCTCGCTCTCGGTCCCGGTCCCGGTCCCGGTCGCGATTGCGCCGCTCGTCCGTGTCCATGTGGGTGGTCGAGTGGGTGGTCGAGTGGGTGGTTGAGTGGATGAGTGGATAGATCTATGGAAGTGGGAAATGTCGTGATGGCGTGTCTCGACCTGCAACCGACTTAAATTGGATGGAATGGGAATGGAATGGACTGGACTGCAACGGAAAAGAAGCATCGAGAAAGGACGACGGGACTCTGTGCTCATGCTCGCTCCCTCTAGTCGTGGCGCGGCGCGTCTCCCTTTCCGTGGGGCGCGCATAGGTACAGTCAGTCAGTCAGTCAGTCACAAGGCGGACATTTCCACCTCTTGTACCTTGTTCTTGTTCTTGTCTTCCAATTTTTGTCTTCCTTGTTTTCCTTTTTCTCTCAATCTATCCCTCTCCCTACACAATGGCCTCCACCTCCCTCGAGGCCCAACTGGAGCGCCTTGCACTCGGGTCTAGCACGCAGTCCTCGCAGTCCTCGCCGTCCGCCCCACCACCGCCCCTCCTCGCCGCCTTTCGGAACACCGCCTCGCCTCGCACCCGCTCCCTAGCCATCCTCTATCTCTCTCAGCAGCTCGAAAATGGCATCCCCGCATCAATACAGCGGCAAGTGCACGCTGCCCTCTCATCATCATCATCATCAGGCGAGGAACAAGGCCGTGGTGATGGTGACGACTACCCAGCTGCACTCCGCCTCGTCGCCGTCCTCTTCTCCATTGCACCAGACGAGGCTGCTGCGCTCATGGCGGGTATGTGGGAGCGGGTACTCCCACCTCCCATTGTAGAAATTGGCGGGCAGAATGGCCAGGGACTCGCCGCCGCCGCCGCGCACACTCACACGGACCTCCTCCGCGCAGACGTCTTCTCTGCCGCAGCGACACATGGTCCCGCACGCAGCGCCCTCATTGCCTCTGGCGCAATGGACTGGCTCGCAGATGTAGTAACCAGCGGTCAGGCACCAACTGCTCCGCTCCCTCGCAAGCAGATGGCCGTCGTCGCTGCATTGGCAGATTACAAGCTGCGCAGGGGCGGCGACAGTGGGGCCAAGCAGGGAGATCCACAGGCACCCTCAGGCCAGTCACGCCTACCACCACCTCCTTCAAACGAGGAGCTCATCACGCTCGCAAAGCACCACATCACCACGGCAAACCACTCCACCCTCGAAGAGGAAACCACACGGCACGCACTCCTCGCCGCACTCGAGCTCCTGGGCCACGTCTCGTCGGCGTCGGCAGGCACACGCAATGCCATCGTGGCAGACTCGGCCCTCCTACAGGCACTCTGTCGCCTCCCACACAGCGTCGGCCTCGCAGACGCCAAGCGAACCGTCTTTCCCGCGCGGGCAGAGGGTGCGGGTGCGGGTGCGGGTGTAGCGCCGCCGACGACGTCGAGCTACGACTTGGATAGGCGGCTGGAGAACAGTAGCGCCGGCTCGCCACGCCCAGACTCGTCTCTCCAGTACGCCCTCGCTACCATTCTGCTCAACCTCGTCACATACCCGCCGCAGCAATCCACCGAGGACAAGCAGATGCACAAGCTGCAGAGCATGGCTGCCCGTGCTGACTCGGGGCGCCAACAGCGACAAGGGGAACCCAGTGAGGACGCACGCGAACCCACGACGGCCATTGACGCACGCAACGAGGCAGTCGTACGTGCAGGCGGCGCAAAGATGCTCGTCGCCATTGTTGCGGGTACTGCCTCGCCTGCAGTGCGAGATACAGTCGCCAATGCCCTGTTGCACCTCACAACAAAGCAAGACCGCCGTCTGCGTGGGGAGCTCGCACAGGCCGGTGCCGTCCGGGCTCTCTTGGCGCTCAGTGGCAGTGGCAGTGGCGCGCAAGGAGGCGGCGACGGCAAAGGCAAAGGCGACACAACGCCATCCTCCCTCGCCGCAGCACAAGCCCTCGCCCGCCTATGCATCACCGCCTCGCCCCTCGTCCTCTTAGGCGGCTCCCTCCCACAGGCACTCTCTGCCGCCCTCCCGCCCCTCACAACCCTCTTTCTCCACCCGAGTGTGCGCACATCCGACCCACTCAAGCGCTTCGAGGCGTTGTTGGCACTCACTAACCTCGCGAGCTTGCATCCTTCTGCTGCAGAGGCGGTGGCGGGCGCGCAAAGCGGTAAAGAGAAGCTCATCGACGGACTGGAGGACGTTATTCTCCTCACTGACCATGCGATGCTCCGCCGCGCAGGGGTGGAGCTGCTGTGCAACCTCGCGCCCGTCGAGGCTGTCTTTACGCGGTGGACTGGCGAGGGCGGGGACGCAGACGCACACCTAGATACAGGGAAAGACCGCGCCCTGACGCGGCTCCACCTCCTCGTAGCCCTCTGCGCACCCGCCTCCAATGGGAAAGCCGGAGGAGAAGCAAGTCTCCCCACACGCTTGGCAGCTGCCGGAGCGCTCGCTACACTCGTACAGTCCTCTGCGGCCGTAGCGCGCATACTGAAACTGGAGGAAAGGACGATTGGGATTTTGGCGGGGTTGGTCTCGCCCGGGAGTGGGGGTGGGAGTGGTGTTGGCGGGGGTGAGCGATTGGCTCTCACGGGTAAGGAGGGGCAAGACGCCTCGTCGCAGCAAGAAGACGACAACGGCGAAGACGACGACGACGACGACGACGACGACGACGACGAAGACGAAGCCCAGCTCGACTCCCTCGACGCCCACTCCCACCCCCTCGGTCCGCAACATGCACGCGCAGCCCTCGCCTTACGTGGCGTAACCATCCTCGAGGGCTTACTTGCGAGTCTCAGTCCCGGTCCGAGTCCGAGTGCTAGTCGACTGGACACCCCAGCCGCACTGGCTAAGCTCCGTCGTGCAGGCGTGTATACTGCGCTGCGTGAGGGTGTACGACGGGGGGCTGAGATGGCGCAGGGGTCTCAAGGCGGCGGCGGCGGCGGCGGCGGCGGCGGGGCAAGGGCGGAAGAGGAGATGCGCGGTATGACACTGGAAGTGACGAGTTGCGCTTTGAGGTGTTTGAAGAGGGTACAGGCGTTGGGTGGGGATCCGTTGAGTTGAGTTGATCGCGCAGGATATGCATCGCACACTGGAATGTACTGTACTGCATTGCATTGCATCCCATCCCATCCCATCCCACTACACCACACTACATCCAAGGTCCTTTAATCTTGTTCCCTTCTACTACTAATAAGCCCCCTGTGGGGGACTAGCCCAGCTCCACCCCTGAGCACCTGCGCCCTCCACGTACCGTAAGACGAGGGACTCGGCGGCCGATTGCGCTGTAGAGGCGGCGAGGAATGCGGGGTCGGCATCGGCGTCGGCGTCGTCCTCCTTGGCCTCCCCCTCGCCTGCAGCTCGTGCACCAGCGAGTAATACCCGATAGGCCTTTACGGCAGTATGCACTTGCGTGGGGTTACTCATTCCCAGTAGTGTGCGAAGACGGGGATGCGCGTCCTCGTCTTCCTCGTCGCCGTTCCGTGCCAGCGGCAACTCCGCCCCGCGTATCCCATATGTCAGCGCCACCTCTGCTAAGTCTCGCTCGCCCGTCTCGCCCAGCTCACGCGAGGCAGCGGCGCAGGCGTCCTTGAGGGAGGAAGGGGCAGGGTGCCATCCTGGGGGTCCGCTGGGGGTGAGGAGGCCCATGGAGAAGGGCGAGGCGTTGAGGATGGTTGGGGGGTGCCATGTGGCGTGCTCTGGGGCTGCGCCTTCGCCGTCTGCATGCGCATACCTCGTGGGAGGCTGCGCAAACAAGGGGAGGTACCGTGGGAGTAGGTCCGAGTGGAGCGTGTGATTCGAGTAGGACAGGATGACGTCTAGGGGTCGGTAGGGTGGAGTCGCCGCGACGAGGCGGCTGAGGCGGAGCAGCGCAGGGAGGGGGTACCCGCTGATCCCCACGCGGCGGACTTTGCCCTCGTCTTTAAGTGCGAAGAGGGTCCGCACAGCAGCGAGGAGGCGCTCATCGCCTTCGCCGTGGATGGTGGGTTCCTGTCCCTGGGCAAGACCCAGCGAGGCGAGGTGTCCGTCGTCCACGTCCCCGCCCACAACCCGCGCCGCAGCAAACCCCTCGTCCTGTCCTGCGCCTACCTTTTCCGCGACAAATTCCGCATCATGCAGGTAAACGACATCGAGGTACTTGCAGTCCAACCGCCTTATACTCGCCTCGACGCTCGCGCGGATCTTTGCCGGAGAGTAATCAAAGTCCGCTACGTTGGGGCCGTACCTTCCTGCTTTGGTACAGATGTAGTAGGAGGAGCGCGGCCATTCGGGGGCGAGGATACGCAGCGCACGACCAATGATGGATTCAGAGGGGTAGTAGTACGGAGAGGTGTCCAGCGCATTGAGGCCGTAGCGGAAGGCCAGGCGGAGGACTGCGGGGGAGGGGGGAGGGAGCGAATGGGTAGCGCGTCGTCGTCGTCGTGTCAGCTCCAAGGCACAGTAAAGCACAGCGTAGCATGCCTCCGCACGTCCATCGCACGCGCACACTCACCCCTTGCAGGCATCTCGCTCCGCAGCAGCTTGTCATCGTTGTACATCCCAGCGCCAAAGACACCCCCGCCAATCAAGAGCGGGGAACAACCTCCCCTTCTGCGCAGCAGGCGGCGGCGGGGACGAGTACTAGCCTCCTCGGCGTCAGACCCGCCCTCGACATTGCCCTCGAACATGTCTACGCGGGACAAATCCTGTACGCGGGCGAACCCCGTGGTAGGGTCGATGTCTGCCCAAGGGGCGACACCGCCCCCGAGGGAGAGGTCCGTGTCCTCGTTGGAGTTGGGGAGGGAGGCGAGGAGTTCCGCCGAGGGAGGGGGACCAAAGGACGAGGGTGGGGGGGACTGGGAGGGGTGGCGCATTGTGGTGGAGTAATTGCGGGTATACTTTATGCGCAGTGTGGTTGATGGACGTTGCGGGTATGAGATAGAGCGGGAAGAAGCGGCCGCTAAATAGGAAGCAACACGCCGCAATCGAGTGGAGGCAGCCTGAACGTGTCGACACGAGTCACGTGATCGCTATCACCCACTCGCATCACGTGACCACCGCCGCGCCGCGCCCTTTTCACCCGCACTTCTTCGCGGGGGCGACTGACTGGGGCAGCCATAAGAGAGGAGACTCTTGGCTTCCTTGCCACCTCTGACTGCAGCTGCCACCACTTTGCACCACCGCACCACCCCTGCTGCACATCGAGACGAGACGAGTGAGTAGCGTTTCGCACCCACCAACTCCCTCGCTCAACATGGTCAGTTTACAGCCCACGTCGCCTGCGTGCCAAGTCGAGTCAGCGAGTGCGCAACGGTCCCACTGACGGCCTTGGCGTGTTGCTTTCCTCTAATAGACGCCCAACGATACGTAGTGACACTCGAGACTGGAGGTGCAAACTTCAGCACACCAAACCAATAATAGGTGAGCATCTACCCACAGACGTCGGACACGGCGACCACCATCACATGATGAGACTTTACGCAAAGTGGGAATCTCTCCTACCTTTGATGAGGATAACATAATTTACTTTAGCACTCTGAAACATACGTTGCCGTATATATGCGGGGGAAATCATTGCGTACAATTGGGCAGTAGCACTGACGCTGTTCGATACGACACTCCTCGATCTCGATTGACACGACAGCCTCCTACAGCATACATAGGGGCATTCTCATATCGGCATACACCGGGTGCATTGAAAGCCATTCGATCACGTGAGTTTCTACACCCTGCTCCATCGCCTCGCCCGCCCACCCGACGCCACCCTCTCCAGTGATGATAAAACACTATGCACCACGCTGAGCCTCTTTGAGCTCCTTGCGGTCAGTAGGTTCGCCCCTCGGGGTGTCCCTACTGACTGCAAGGTGTGACAAGGGCGTTGCGGAACAACATTCACCTAATCTTCTCTCTGAGCATAATTTCGCATGCATGCATGTCGGGTCGGGTCGGGCTCCGAAGGCGGCGGCGCTGAGTTGGCCCTTGTTTCGTCCTCAGGCCACTGACATTCGTCCCTTGCCCGCATTTCCTGAACACAGCCCCATGTCCGCCTCCGTCGAAGCAGCATGGTCTCTCCTGAGTCGCCCGTCGGGGCGCCGAGCGGCTGAGCGGCCACTCTCGCTTCTGAGACCGACTCGTGCCGTCAGGGTTGCCTTGGCTTACGAGGGCAGGTGTTTGCAGTGCCACGCCCCTAAGCGCAGTCAGCTACCGTATATACCCCCGCGGATGGCCTTGGCGCATGTCGCACCCACCGCACGCTTCTCTACGTCGGCGACGACGCGTGCGGAAGCGCCCCGCTCTTCCTACCTCGACCACCCAGACCCGGCGATTCGCCTCGCGGCCAATACCCTCGATGGACCCGGAGCCCTCTCACAAGCGACGCTGCAAGACCTCGACCCTTCCAGCGAAGAGTACGTGCGCAAAGCCAAGGACCTCAGCGACCAGCAACACCTCCGAGAGACGTGGCAGAAGTGGAAGCAGCTGCAGGACAACATCGCCTCGGCACAGGACATGCTAGCCAACGAGAGCGACGAGGAGATGAAGTCGCTTGTCCGGGAGGAGATTGATGGCATCGAGTCGGATCAAGAAGACGTCCGCGACGACCTCTTGCGGCTCCTCTTTCCCGAAGAACCGCTGCACCGCTCCGGCGCCATCATCGAGCTGCGGCTAGCCATTGGCGGTGCAGAGTCGGCAATCTTTACGGGCGAGATGACTCGCATGTACGAGCGCTTCTGCGCACGCCGCGAAGGGTGGACCGTACAGAAGTTGTCGTCCATCGAGGGCGAGTTCTCGTCTGCTGCGAGCTCGGGTAACAGCCCGGGAAAGTACATTCGCGAGGCGATTCTCCAAGTAGACGGACCAGGTGCATACGGCGATTTGCGCTTCGAGGCGGGCATCCACCGCGTGCAGCGCGTACCCGAGACGATTGCGATCAATAAGCTCCAGAGCTCCACCATGACCGTCGTGGTCCTCCCTGCCGAGGCGGCCAACGCCAACAACGCCACCACGACGGCAGACGACGTCGTTGACCCCAAGGACGTCAAGACGGAGGTGATGCGCAGCCGCGGTGCAGGCGGGCAACATGTCAACAAGACGGAGTCTGCCATCCGCCTGACGCACCTCCCAACGGGTATTACCGTCTCGATGCAAGATTCCCGCAGCCAGCATGCCAATCGTGAGCGAGCGTGGGCCATCTTGCGTGCGCGTCTACTAGACCGGCGCATGAAAGCCGAGCAGGAGCGTGCCCGCGCGTTGAGGGGAGAGCAGATTGTGGGTCTGAATCGCGGGGACCGTGTACGGACGTACAACTATGCGCAGGACCGCGTAACGGATCATCGTATTCATATGAGCGTGGGTGGGCTGGCGAGTTTCATGGAGGGCGGGGCCGATGTTGCAGGGTTGAGCGATATGATCGAGGAGCTCAAGGCGCAGGAGAGGGCGCTGTTTGTTGATGCGCGGTTGGCGGCCATTGCCGCTGCGCAGGCGAACAAGGACAGTGGCAAGAAGGGCAGTGGTAAGGGCAAGTGAAGTGACGTGGCGCACTTGAACGTGCAATACAAACTATGATACCACTGCGCAGACTGTATGCATTCTATTCCCTGTGAACACCCCCTCAATGCTGCAACTCGACTTTTCCCCCCGGCACCCACTCGCGTATCGCCTTCCGGATATTACTCCAATACCTCAACTTGACGGCTTCCCTCCGTGCGACGTCCCACTCTCCCTGTTCAAATGCCTCTCCCAGCGCCGCTACACTCGCCTCGAAATTCCCCTCGTTTGCTTCCCTCACAGGCTCCAGATCGGCCTCGTCGGCGGCCTCTTCGAGCGCAGAATGCAAGTCCATAATCTCCATGAGGAACTCTGGGTCCTCGAGTTTCTCCGTCTCGGGAACGGTTTCCTCCCCTTGCCCAGCGTCTACGTCCGCACTCGCACGGTGCAATCGCAGAAGGTAATGCGCGCGCATCAGCGGATCATTGAGCGTCTCATACGCCTTGTTTATGGCTGTGCTCTGCTGCGCCGCAATAGCCTTTTCCTTTTCTGAGCGTGTGGCCATGCGATCAGGATGGGAGACGGCCTGTCGCGCGCGCCAGGCGGACTTGAGTGCGCTTGTGTCCAGTGCGAAGCCGCGTTGGGGGATGGGGTGGCCCCCTTCGGAGGGAGAGGGAAAGCCCAGGAGGGTAAAGTAGTTGAGGGAAGAAGGGAGGGGTTGGAGGTGGCCACAGGAGGGGGAGGGGCAGGTGATGCTTTCGAGGGGTTGGGGCGTACCGCATGAAGGGCAGGCTTTGGACTGCGGTTGCGGTTGCGGTGCACTGCGCCGTGCAGAAGTGGAGAAAGACCGTGTCTTCCCACCGCCCGGCGGAGGCGGTACGCCGCCCTGTGGTGGGGGCCCTTCGGGGCTGTTACTGTCGAGTACGTCCTTGAGGCTTCGCTGGGCGCTACCCCTCTCGAGGGGCTTCGCTTGGGAAGCATCGGGTTTCCACCCAATGAGGTAGATGATCCCAAATGTCGCAGGTACCGTTCCGTCTTCGAAACCGTGGAGTGCCTGGTAGATTGCACCGGCGGAGAGGAGCGTATCCCTACGTAGGAGCGGACGGCGGTTGATCACGGCGTTGCTCTCGCCCATGTCTCGCAAGTCGTGTATGAGCTCGTAGATCGATGGGTAGGCCACCGTCAGCTCGTCGATGTCGACCGTAGGGATGGAGAAGCCCGCGCGGGAGAGGAGCGATGCGCAGTCGCGCGTATCCGTCATGGGACTCACGCGCGGGGAGATGCCGCCCTCGCGCTCTTGCTCGGCGAGCTGCAAGCTGGTGCGTAGCTCAAAGAGGGTATCTCCGCCGTACATTGCGCCCAGGAAGACGCCGTCTGGCTTGAGCGAGCGCTGAATCTGGATGAGCGCGCCGGGGAGGTCGTTTGTCCAGTGGAGGGCACCGCTGGATACTACGCACTCGAGGCTATCGTCCTCAAAGGGGAGCTCCTCCTCATCGATGAGGCGGCGCTCAATCTCAAAGGGGAACTGGTCGTCGAGGTGCTCGTCACGGTAGAGCATCTCGCGGCTCGAGTCACACATGATGATCTTCTTGACGCCTGTTCCCGCAGCGTCGAGGTGGTGCCGGAGGTATCCTGGCCCGCTGCCGACTTCTACGACGGTATGGAAATTGCGTTTAATGTCGAGGAGACGCTCGGCGATGTTCTCTGCCGCGCCCATGCGAACGTAGTCTGTGATTCTGCTGGGTCCTCCGCGTTCCCCATTGGGGCTAGCACGGGTGGCGGCCCGGTCGCGCTGGAGGACCTTCGCGGCGCGGTCAAAGATGGTAAAGGGGCTATTGGGTTTCGGCGGGCCTGGAGCGGGATTGGTACGCTGCTCTTGGCCTTCTATGGGCGACGAGGAGGAGGCGGTAGAGGCGAGGCGGGTCGTCGTCTTCGTCGCCGCGGCGAGGGCTGCGCGTGTAGGCGCATAGTGGCGGGCGAGTCTTGCGCCGCCGATTCGGAGGGACATGGTGGGATGTGCGGCGGGGCAGAGGAGATTGGGTGTTGGCAATCACTTGGGTGGGTGTTAGTGGCGCCGTTTGCTTTGTGCGATGTATGCAACGGGCAGCATACATCCATTGAGGAGCGTGTGAGGAGCGCAAGGAAGAAAGCCCAAGTGGCCCTCACGACATTCCCGCACTCGCTGCGTAAGCTGCGCCTGCGCCGCGTGTGGAGTTTCCTTCCGTTCCGGGGGGGATCGAGCGCGCGCTCAGTCAACCCGGGCAGCCAACCCGACCAATGAACCCGACCAAACCCGCCCCCCACCCACCCACTCCACACACACAGCCACGCCCCGCCAGCGTGACGATGATAACGGCGGCCTTGATGTCCTCCTCTCCTCGCCCCCACCACCAACCCACCCACCCCGAAGGTAGACTGTCAGTCCTTTCGCAGCGCCGCCCCGTACCACTTGCACGCAGACCCCACCGCACCGCCCGCCCACCATGGCAGCCCAGGTCCACCAGCTCTCCCTCTCCCCGCTCACCGCCCACGCCTTCAACGCCGACCGCACCAAAGTCGCCGTGTCCCCCAACACCAACGAGGTACACATCTACGCAGCCTCTGCCGGCGGTTGGACCCTTGAGCACGTCCTCACCGAGCACGACAAGCTCGTCACGGGTCTCGACTGGGCTCCCAACTCCAATCGCATCGTCTCCTGTTCCCAGGACCGCAACGCCTACGTCTGGACACTCACATCCGACGAGCACACGGGCAAGCAGGTATGGAAGCCCACACTCGTCCTCTTGCGTCTTAACCGAGGCGCTACCTTTTGTCGATGGAGCCCCAACGAGGACAAGTTTGCCGTCGCGTCCGGTGCGCGCATCATCTCCATTTGCTCCTTTGAGTCCGACAATGACTGGTGGGTCGCAAAGCACATCAAGAAGCCCCTGCGCAGCACCATTCTCTCCCTCGACTGGCACCCCAACAATGTCCTCATCGCAGCGGGCAGCACCGACATGCGCGCCCGCGTCTTCTCCGCCTTTATCAAGGGCGTTGACGCTCGCCCCCCACCCTCCGTCTGGGGCGAGCGCCTGCCCTTTGGTACCCTCTGCGGCGAGTGGGCCACACCCGCCGGTGGCTGGGTGCACGGCGTGGGCTTCAGTCCCAGTGGAGATGCACTCGCATTCGTAGGACACGACTCGTCCCTCACCGTCGCCTACCCCTCTGCACCAGACAGCCCTCCGCACGCCG
The DNA here is from genome assembly GCA_004016185.1 of Quambalaria eucalypti. Classification (NCBI taxonomy): domain Eukaryota; kingdom Fungi; phylum Basidiomycota; class Exobasidiomycetes; order Microstromatales; family Quambalariaceae; genus Quambalaria; species Quambalaria eucalypti. The sequence goes on from RRYC01000270.1 coordinate 35,649, forward strand.
TCCACACGCTGCGCTCGCCCACGCTCCCGCACGTCGCACTTCAGTGGCTCACCGAAGACTCCCTCGTCGCTGCAGGACACGACTGCCAGCCTGTACTCTTTACGGGCGATGTTACCTCGGGCTGGTCCCTCACAAGGACCCTCGATGCAGCAGGCACAGCAGCAGGCAAGGCCGCACCCCCACCTCCCCCACCCAAGGCCGCGTCCCTCACAGGCGGACCAGGTCGTCTCTCCAATGAAGCATTCAACCGCTTCAAAGCAGCCGATACACGTGGCTCGAGCTCCCCCGGTCTCCCACCGACCGACGGCGGTGCTGCTTCTCCAGGCGGTGCGGGTGCGGGAGGATCATCCATCGCCGCGCACCTCGGTGCCGTAGCGGGCGCGTCCGTCGGCGCAGACGGAGAGCTGCACACCACGCACCAGAATACCATTACGAGTGTGCGGGCGTATGCGGGCGAACGCGGTGCGGTTACGAGTGTGAGCACCAGTGCGGTGGATGGAAGGCTGTGTGTATTCGATGTAAAGGGTGGCGTTGGGGTGGGGGGAATCCAGCGTGGCGTGGCTAGTCTGGCTGTGTGAGGCGAGACGGTGGGGTGGATGTGATGAGTTGAGAATGTACGTCGTGAGATGACGTGACGGGAAATGAAATCAAATGAATCCAACAGCAAGGAAGATGCTGGGCTTTAGCGTGAAGATGCTCTTGAGCATACTAACAGGACAGAAGGAAACGTGCCCACCGCAGACCTTCGTAGGTGGGCGGCACGGTCCAGCCAGAAGAAAGTCTAGAACCAAGTTATCGAATTCATGGATCGAAATCATCGAATAGAAGAGAACAGAAGAGAAGCAAAGGGAAGCCAAACGAAGTTAGGTCACACACACCGAGGCGAGCGAGCGCACCCAGCATGAAAGGTGGTACGAAAGGGACGAAAGGGGGGAAAGAGTGGAAGTGACACGGCGGAAGACGGAGACGCGACGGCGGCGGCGAAAACGGCGGGGAGTCAACAGAGGCTGGTTTGGTTGGATGTGAAGTTGAATGGAATGGTGGGTACAGAGTGCGCATGCGCAGGCTGTTTCTGGCGGGCGGGCGGGCGGGCGGACGGACGGATTAGAGGCGAATCTGCCCCTGCTTGAGACCCAAGCTCACGGCGCTCTTCTCCGTATCGACGTGGCGCACATTTCCAGTTCTAGTGCTCGCATTCTCGGCATTGTCACCATCGACAAAGACGATGCGCGAGGGGTACTGGTAGTGCTGCCTTTCGTTGAGTGTCTTGAGTGCGCGACGCTGTCTGCGGACAACGAGGGAGAGGAGGCCCGTACCGAGGAGGAGGATGCCCACGGCCGCAATGGCCGCGAGGAGGAGGGACATCAGGCAGTCTCCTGCGGGGGCGGTGGCACCGGCGATGGGCGCGTCGCCGCCGAGGTAGTGTACTTGCGCATCTGCGTGATCGCGAGCTGCAAGTGCGGAGAGCGGGCCGCTGCCAGTGACGACCTTGGTAGTCTTGCTCTTGTGGGAGGAGGAGCTCGACGTAGCGTGCACAATGACCTTTTCCTTCTTTGTGGTAGAGGACTCGACTTCGTGCTCGTACGTCGTCGCAGCACCACTGCCGCTCCACGGCTTCTTGCTAGAAGGACGCTGGTGCGAGTGGTACTTTGAGTTGGTGGGCGCTGCCGGGGGGACGGCACCCCAGCCCGTAGAACCGGGCGTCATCGTCTCGACGACGGTCTCGTAGACCGTCGTGTACACGGTGACCTCTGGCTCGAGGTGGCGCGTGACCTTGGAGGCGACAGCGCCGGCCGCAGCCGCAGCAGTCGATGAAGGCGCAGCAGCAGCGGCACCCAGGCCGTACGTCTTGCCGTCGATGACGGGCGCAAGGAAGTTGGAGTATCCATCTGCAGCGCCGCCAAAGCCAAGGGCAGCAGACGACGAGGTGGAGCCCGCCGCGGCGGCAGTGGTCGTGCCAGAGCTGGCTGCACCGGCGCCGGCGCCGCCGAAGGAGCCAAACGACCCGAGCGAGCCAAGCCCGTAGGAGCCCGAAGAGCCGCTGCCGCCGAGGCCACTACCGCCGGAGAGACCGCTGTAAAGACGGCGCTCGGGAGAAGCCGCGGCGTTGGCAACAGAGGTGTGCTCGCCGTTACCCTCGTGGAAGCCATAGCCGTTGCCGCTTCCCTCACTGCCCTTGCCGGTGCTGCCCGTCGAAGAGAGCGAGGGGATACCGCTCAGACCGCCATAGCCAGAGGCGCCGGAGCTGCCTCCACTACCGCCGGTAAGGGTGCTCAGCCCGCCGTAGGAGTTCGAGCCACTGCCGTCGGCTCCGCCGCCCGTGAGGCTGCCGAGGCCGCCGTAGCCAGAGGCGCCAGACGCAAGGCGACGGAACCCGCCAAAGCCACCGGTCTTGGCAGTGGCCGTGGACGAGGCAGCCGCGGCAGCAGAGGAAGACGAGGCCGAAGCCAAGCCGAGCTTATCAGCGGCATCGCCCAGCCCGCTGGTGAGGCCGTGCGCGGGCGAGTAGCTGTTGCTAGGGCTGACGAGGGAGAAGTCACCGTTGGGGTTCAGCGGGAAGTACTTGAGGCTGGGCGAGTCCGCGAGGCTGGAAGCACCGCTGCTGGCAGAGGCGCTCGCCGCCGCAGAGGAAGAAGTGCCAGCGGGGACCGCGGCGGCAGCGGGAGCGGGAGCCTGCTCCTTGGCGGCGTCCTCGTGCTTGTGCTGGTGCTCGTGCTCGTGCTTGTGGGCGCCGGTCGCGGTGGCCGCGGAAGCAGCGGTAGCAGTCGCAGCAGCGGGCTGGGCATCCTCAGCCACGGCGTAAGGAGCAGCACGAGGAGTGTAGAAGGGTCCGTCCTTGGGCAGGTGAGAGGGCACAGCCGGCTTGGTGTAGCTGTAAGTGGGTCGTGCAGGGACCTTGGGCTTCCATGGTGAGTCGGCAGTGGGCGTCGCCTTGTGGTGGTGGTGGTGGTTGCCGCGTGCCTCAACGGACTTTGTCGAGACACCGTACTTGGACTCCCACTCGGCGGCGTCCAGCACGTCGTACTCTGCACCGCTGCCGATGTCCTTGTACTTGGTGCAGCGCTTGGCCTGCTGCGGCGCAGCTTCGCCGCTCTCCTCGGACCGGAGTCCGACGGCACCGGCGAGGTCGCCAATGAATTCGGGGCCGGCCTTTTCATCGGTAGGGCCGACGATGGCGTACTTGGGAATCGAGCTCTTGGAGCGGTCAAAGTCACGCTTCTCAGAAGACGAGTCGTCGTCCGAAGACTTGCCAGAGAGGCCCTTGGCAAGCTGCGAGATGGGGTCGGAGCCAGCCTTCTCGTAGGTCGGGCCTACGAAGGCGTACGTGGGAATAGTCGACTTGGAGCGGTCAAACTCGCGCTTCTCGGAGTCAGAGTCGTCGCTGGACTTGCCAGACAGACCCTTGATGAGCTGCGAGACGGGGTCCGAGCCGGGCTTCTCGTAGGTAGGGCCAACAATTGCGTACGTGGGAATGGTAGACTTGGAGCGGTCAAAGTCACGCTTGTCGCCGGTAGTCTTGGTGGCCTTGGTCTTGCTCTGCTTGGGAGGGTCAAGCGATCCCTCGGGAGGGGTGGTGAGCTTCGAGAGGATGGGCAGGGGACCGGAGCCGGGGGTGTCCCAGATGGGGCCCTTGACGGCGCCGTCGGGGATGCCGTACTCCTTGTACTCGTCGTCGTCCTTAGAGGACGAACGCTTGTCGCTACCGTCGCTCTGGCCAGTGACCCCCTTGGCGAGGCTGGTCAGAGCGCCGACGGGACCAGTGCCAGGTGTGTCCCAAATGGGGCCTTTGACCGCGTTGTCGGGAATGTTATACTTGCCGTAGGCAGCGTCATCGTTCTTGCCAAGGAGGCGCTTCTCCTTGTCACTGCTAGAACTCTGACCGGTGACGGCCTTGGCCAGATCAGTGAGAGCGCCGACGGGACCAGAGTCGGGCGTGTCCCAGATGGGACCCTTGACTGCATTGTCGGGAATGTTGTACTTGCCGTAGGCAGAGTCGTCATTCTTACCCAACAGACGCTTGTCCTTGTCGCTGCCCTTCTTGGAAGCGGCGCCGAGGAGAAGACCCTCGGGGCCAGAGTCGGGCGTGTCCCAGACAGGGCCCGTAATGGCATCGTCGGGGATGCCGTACTTCTTCTTGGCATCCTTGTCGCTGCTTCCAATGAGGCGCTTCTCCGCGCCGTGTTTGTGGGCCTTTGCATGCTTGTGAGTCTTCGACTTGTCGTCGTTGCTCTTCCAGACGCCCTCGGGGAGAGTGGCCTCGGTGAAACCACTGACGGGGCTGTCTGCTCCATTGGTGGGTCCAGCCAGGACGTAGTCGGGGATGCCCTCGGCGCTCTCTCCGTTGGGACGCCTGCCGTCTCCCTTGGTAGAGCGGGAGGCTTGCTTCTGGCCAAAAATGTCCTTGACAGCGGCCTTGAGGTTGGGGCCTGTGCCGGGTTTGTCCCAGACGGGACCCTTGACAGCGTAGTCGGGAATGTTGGAAGAGTCCCGGTCAGCGTCGGCATAGGCGTTGCCGTCGGTCTTGTCTGCGCGCACTTGAGGGTTCATCTTGGCTGCTGGATTTGGAAGGTCTGGATGGTAATGGCTTGGTTCGTCTTGATTGATGAGGTGTAGTTGACTGGTACAGCGGCAAATGCGTCGAAACCGTCCTTTAAGGTGAGCGCTCTTTCCTGACAAATGACCCGGCGTCAACAGGCTTGCACACTCACGGTATGGATAGCACAAAGTAGGGAATACGTCAAAGGAATGGTTGGAGGAACAAAGAATGTGGTAGCTTTTGCGAAAACGAAAGAGTGACTGTGGGAAGAGAGTGTTGAGTAAGCGTTGCGGGGGGAAGTTCGTTACCGGTGCCTCAGCTTGGGACAGCGAGGATGTTGAGCAGGGGTGGAGAGGGGGAGGGGGATGAGGAACCGCGGGGGAGAGGTTTCCGGCAAGGGTCTTGATGGAGGGAAGATGGGAAGGTCAAGAGTGACTGAAAGATGGGCTTTCGCTCTCGATAGGCCTAGGATATTTGTACTCTGGTGGCACATCCGGCCAAGGGCATACACGTCTGCGCCTCCCTGGCTCAAAACACGGCTGGCGGCGCCGGCGCAAGGCAAGACCTGACGGGGTAGGGGCCCAAGGACAGCAGAGGCCGAGCTCGCTGTTCATCATACATGTGACGAGTGAGATGTGCCTGTGACAGGTCTTGCTGTAGACTGAAGATTGATTCCTCGGCACACGAGCGCATACGGCAGGGCTTGTGCCTCGGCCAAAGGGGAACGCCTTCGCGTATCAACCGGCAGTGGGCACAGCTCCTTGACCAGTTGCTCGAACCGGGCACCACCTTGCATTTCTCTTCTTTGCCTCAACAAACAATGTGGGTGTCGTCAATGCTGCACGCAGCACGGCAGGTTCGGCGAGGTGGGCATCGAGGGGAGCGGTGGGCGGCCGGACCGAAGCATTGACCCGCACTCGCGGATGCCAAGCACCTGCGGGTGAATGTACAGCGTCAATTTTCATCGATTGTCCCAACGGAGGCTATTGGTGGGATGAAAAAGGAAGGACGGCTATAGTGCACGAGGTTGCTACTGATTGGTCACTTCTTGATGGCCGTGCGCAGATTGTGCAGGGCGTCTGCAGCGAAGGCCAAGGTGCCACAGATTGGGCCGGTGGGAAGAGGCATGGAGCCCACGCCGTCAGGGCCCAGGGCGAAGGCCGATTCTGGCTGCGTCTCGAGGAATTTTGCGACAAGGGCCAAGGTAGACTGAAGATAGAGCGCATCCATTCGGTCGGGCGACGAAATCCGGACCTAGCCGTGCACGGTTCAATTGGGACGACTGGATTGTTGGCCCAGGAGCCCTGCTTGATGAAGCTTCGTCCCATGGGCGGAGTGACCAGTCTTTCCTCCTGATGCTGACGTATTCGAAGCCGAGAAAGAGAACTGGCCCTCGCCTGAGCGCGACGTCGCAAGAGACGCAAGAAGGTTCGGTCTGAGGTTGTGCTTCTCTGCTGCGAAGGCCCCTGAAGTGGATGTATGCTGTGACCCCTCCAACCGGCCGCCCCAGGCGAGAGCGCAGGGGGTCGTCCCCACACCGAGGCCGCATCGTCGCTGAGCTTCTTCGTTGCCAAAGCGGCGATGGAAGGTGGTGTTGTCGCAGCACGCACTGGCAGGGGCGTGCGCATCCAGGTCCTCTGGCGCAGTGGGGGGAATATATGCTGCACACACCCAATGATGCTAATGGCACAGTTAGCTCCCAAGCTCGGCAATCGGCGACTTGACCACTTACAACGTGCATACCGGGGGGTTTGCAGCAGCGGCAGAGCTTCAATGCTGCGTGTAGTAAGTAGGTATGCCGCCGGTGCAAGCGTGTCCTTGTTGCTCTCGTCGTCGACGATTGGAGCAGCAGCCTCCCCAGAATAGGAATAGGAGATGCGTGCGTTGCCTCCCCGTCACAGAGGTTGCTTACCCACCCAGAAGTCATCTCTTGATTGTGCACGAAAAGTTGCGGCGCGCCCATGGTGGGTGGGCCTCAGAGGGGCAATCAGTCCACTCTGCAAAGGCTAGCTCTGTGCATTCTTCATCAGTCAATGCTGTGCAACTCTCGTGTTACCTACTCACCCAGAGGCATGGCGGGCCAAGTCCACGGCAGCTGGCTCGCAGCATCGGCGCGACCATCATCAGCAGCATTGACGGACGGCCTTGTCTTGCGTGACTTGTACTCTCGGCATCGCATGAATGGACAAGGGTGGAAGGACCTTCGAAGGTGTGCGGGTAGTTCCCCACCCCCATGCGTTTGCCCGCTCCTCGCCACTGGCCACTCCACACGCACGGGGCTTCCTCCCATGGGGATGGCCCTCGACTGGTCTGCCGCCGGTGCTGCTATTCTGCGCTGCGCATTCCCTCTCGGTTGCAGACTGCGACGCGCACGCACACTGCACACGCAGACGCAACACACGCGAGAGGTTATTCGTCCAGTGGCGAGGCGCGTGCGAGGTGCAAGGAGAATCAACAACGTCGGGGAGAGAGAGTCCAACACAGAAACAACGAACACCAGCGTCACCACGACCATCATGGAATGCACTTGTTTCCGCGTCGCATTCATGGGCCGCGACCTCGGCGTGGGGCTCACTCGAAGGTGGACGCTCGGAGCCGCGAGATAGTGCAAGTCGTTTTCGGCTCCGACCACGGCGGGGCGAGGCACATACAAGTGTTGGACTCCCGTCGGCGTCACCGGACCTGTCCTTCGTCGATGGGTAGCTGCGGAGACCGGCGGGCAGGAGTGCGAGCACGATGAATCCGCTGGGTGACTCATTGAAGAGGATGGCACCATACATGATGAGCGCAGACGTTGCTTCTAGCCGGTTACACTCAGGTGTCGCGGGTTCATCCGGGTTGTAATGTATGGTTTGTTTGCATGCTCGTAAGTGATTAACAATTGCAGCAGCTGGCATGTGTGTTGGAATGATTATTGATTGAT
>RRYC01000272.1:0-150171 GCA_004016185.1 Quambalaria eucalypti
GGCGACGACGATGACGCCCGCCCGCCCGCCCGCCCACACGCCCGCGCACAGACGGCAGCACGCTTCCGTCTCGAGAAGAGGTGGATTGCCGTCGTCTGAATTGGTTGCCGGCATTGCCATTTCAATCCCAGCCAGTCACTCTGAATCTAGAGCAAGAAACCCTATCACTGCTGTTGTACGTCTATCCTCTCCACTTGTTTCTGACGACCATTGCTTCAGACTTGCACACGCACGACCATACACACACTCAAACTCATAAACACCCTCGCATCGTCATTGCGCTGAATCGCAGTGTGAATTGTTTTTGCATCGCACAGTGGCGACGAGGGTAGAGCGGATGAACCGTCTCTCATGAAGGTGGGGTCATACAATGTAACAAGCGGAGGGGCGGGGGGGAGTGTGCAAGAGGGAAATACATGCGGGCAAAAGTGCCAAAGAAGAGCGACAAAAGGCTTTGTCTGCCTTTAGCCACACTGCGCACGCACTTAGGCGGTGGTGGTGGTGGGGAGGACCTTGATCTTCCTCTGGCCCTCGAAGGCCTCCTTCTCCTCGCGAGTCTGGAAGATACCGTGGCCGAACTTGGACGAGGTGTCGATGAACTTGAGAGAGGTGGAAGCCTTCTCGAGGGCGGTACGGGTAGTCGGGGGGGAGAGCGACTTGCGGAGGGTGAGGACACGCTTCTTGGTGCCGACGACGCAACCCTTGATGAGGAGGAAGTCGTTGTTGACGATGCCGTAGTGGGGGAAGCCGCCCATGGGGTTGATCGTCTTCTTGGTGATGTCGGTGTCGGTGGAGCCCGAGGTGTCGGAAGATCCGTTGCCGATGCGGTAGATCTTCTTGTTGAGCTCGGTACGGTGGTGGTAACCGTCCTGACCGGCACGGGGAACCGTGTAGCGGATCGAGGCCGGGTGCCAGGCACCGACACAGGCAATCTTACGGAGACCACGGTGGGTCTTGCGCGGGAGCTTCTTGGTGCCCCAACGAGCGGTGACACCCTCGTAACCGTGACCCTTGGTGACACCAATGACGTCAATGGACTCGTCGGGGGTGAAGACGGAGGCAGCGTCGACGGTCTTCTCAAAGTGGTTCTTGGCAAAGTCGACCTTGTCGGCGACGGAGCCACCGTTGACCTGGATCTCCATGAGGTGAGCCTTCTTCTGCTTGAGGCCAGTCTTGCGGATCTGGGTGTGGGCAAGGACACGGACGACGGTGCAGTACTTGCGGATGCGCTCGAGCTCGCGGGCGATGCTCTGGCCGTTGGCCTCGGAGTGCTTCTTGGCGTACTTGGTGAAGGCCTTCTTCTTGGAGCGGTACCAGTTCTTGTAGAAGCGCCTCTTGACCTCGTCGGACAGGTGCTCAGCCCAGACGGTGGTCAGGGAGCGGAGACCGCGGGGAGTCTCGACGTAGCCGACGACACCGACGACGACCATGGGAGGGGTCTCGACGACGGTGACGGCCTCGACGATCTCACGCTTGTGCATCTTGGAGCCGGGGCGGTCGAGGTCACGGACGACGTGGGTCATGCCGGCCTTGTAGCCCATCATGGCGGTGAGGTGGACGGGCTTCTTGGGGTCGTCCTTGGGGAAAGCCTTTACCTTTCCGCGGTGGCGGGCAGCACGCTTCCTGGGGAGGAAACCCAGCGAACCGTGACGGGGGTGTTCGTACTTGCAGTGACTGTTGGGTGGGTGGGGTTGTAGGTGTGTGAGGGATGACTTTGGTCAGCGCTGCGTTCGCCGAGTGATTCCTTCCTGGTCGTCCATCTCTCGTCCGATGTCTCCCGTCTCCTGATCCCATCCTTCCTGCTCATCGGCGAGGCAGCCTCGCAAAGACGTCGCCTCGCGAAACTTTTCTCCCATGCAGAATCTCCCCCTCCCCCACCGAGATGGCGCCGACCCACCCATCCCACTTCGATCCCATCGCATCGTACCCATCTGATCTAATATCATTTCCTCCAGCTCTACACTGATACTTACGACATGACGGGCCTAAAAGGTTAAGATGAAGGGACAGGGAAAAAGTCTTGAGGAGTGGCCTTGGGAGAAAAGGAAGAGGAAGAGAAAGAGCGAAGGCGTCGTATTCCATCTTCTCCTGCTGCTGCTGCTGCTGCTGCTGGGTGCTGGCCTCACTTGCTGCCCTGGCGCCCTCGAGACTCGGGGCGCGGCCGGGCGCAGGCAGGCAGGCGGACAGGCGGGCTGGCAGAGGCGCTGCGAGGCTCCGGGCCAGCCAGGGACTGCACTGGCGTCTGCCTCTGCTCGTGTGCCCGCTTGCCTGCGTGTGCGTGCGTGTGCGTGCGACCCGCCGCGCCGCAGTGCAAAAAACCGGGCTTTGGCGCGCGCACTGGGGCGTCCCCGCTCCGTGGCTAGATGCAGGTCACGTGATACGATTGAGGTCGACTCGCAACCGCTCAACCCCAAAGACTCTCTCTCCCTTGTCGCTACTTTCGCGACAGAATGTATGCGCAATCAGCTATGTGTCAGCTAGTAACATCTGGGCATGTCTACAAAAGGGCACAAACAACCGACTGCAGGGACCCTTGGTGAGATCGTGGTAGGAGGGGAATGATCGACCTTGCTCATCGGGGAACCTTAAATTGCAAGGTTGTAGAATAAAGCACCACGTACACACACGCAGCCGCACAGACACACACACACACACACACATACTAGCACACACACACACACTTCGCAGACAGCACCAGTACACCGTGATGATGGGGTTGGATTTATCGCCACACGACCTTGTCTCACTGCCAGCAAGGCCACTGCCACTGACGACGAACACGAGAATAACATATGCTCATCGGCGTTGCACCCCACCATCTTTGCTACCTATCCTCCTTTCCCACCACTTCCATCGACTCTGAACTGAATTGAAGCACTGCTATTGCGCGCCACCCACGCCGCTCATCAGGCGCCAACGGCCTGGGCGGTGCCCGGTCGGACATTGAGAGCAACGCCCGCAGCGACATCAGACGTGGCGGCACCGCCCTTGATAGCGATGCTCTGCACGCCGAGCAGCTCGTCTGTCCAGAGTGGCTGCGAAGCTTCGTCCTGCTCCGCCTGCTTGAACAGGTCCGCCAGGGCGTCCTGACCCTCGGGGGCCGCACGCAGGTCCTCGACGCGGCGCAGGCCGAGCTTGTCCCAGACGTCGCTCAGCGCAGAGACTAGGTGCTCCACGTCTTCCGTCGAGTGGCCGGGCGTGGGCGTGATGCGCAGGCGCTCCAGGCCACGAGGGACCGTGGGGTAGTTGATGGGCTGGACGTAGCAACCGTACTCTTCCAGGAGCATGTCCGATGCCTCCTTGGCCTTTTCCGCAGAGCCAACCAAGACGGGCACAATGTGCGAAGGATTGTGCTGCAAGGGGATGCCGGCGGCAATGAGTGCATCCTTGGTCTGGCGCGTTCGTACCTGCTGCAGGCGGCGAGTGTGATTCGACTCCATGAGCACCTCAATGGCCATCGTGGCGCCCGTCAGGACAGCAGGGGGAAGCGTCGTGGAGAAGATGAACTGCGGCGCAAAGGAGCGGATGAGGTCGACGAAGCGGTTGGATCCGGCAATGTAACCACCAACGTTGCCAAAGGCCTTGCCGAGCGTGCCCGTAATGATGTCGATGCGGTCCATCAGGCTGCCCTTGGTGTTGCCTCCGCGCTCCTGGAGCTCCCAGTCCAGGTGCTCAGCAACGCCAGCGCCACGTGGACCGTACATGCCGACGGCGTGAACCTCGTCGAGGAAGGTAATGGCGCCATACTTTTCAGCCAAGTCGAGCGTCTGCTCAATGGGACCGACGGTTCCGCACATCGAGTAGACGGACTCAAAGGCAATAATCTTGGGCGTGTCGATGGGAATGGACTTGAGCTTTTCCTCGAGGTCGATCATGTCATTGTGCTTATAGACCATCTTCCTGGCGCCCGAGTGGCGGATACCCTGGATCATGCTGGCGTGGTTGGAAGAGTCGGACAGGATGACGCAGTCGGGCAGCTTGGAGCCCAAGATGGACAAGGTGGCGTCATTGGCGGCGTAGCAAGAGCCAAAGACGAGAGCTGCCTCTTTGCGATGCAAGTCTGCGATGACGGCCTCGGCCTTTTCACAGTGCTGGTTGTGACCGGCAATGTTTCGGGTACCGCCCGCGCCCGCGCCATACTTTTGCAGCGTCTTGTGCATGGCCTCGAGGACGCGAGGGTGGCGCGACATGTTCTGATAGTCATTGGCGCACCAGACGGTAATCTCATTGTCCTCTGCGGACAAGTGACCGCGAGGCGCCTTGCCCGCCAGGCGATTAATGTTGTTAAAGTAGCGGTAGGACTTGTCGGCGTGCTTGGCCATGATCTGCTTGTGGTAAAAGGACTCGTAGTCGAAGCCGGGCCCCTGCTTTGGCTGCGGGGTGGGTGGAATGCCCATACCAGATCCAGGGGTGCGCACCTGCTTCTTGATGCTCTGCTTGCGGTAGGGCGTGCGACCCTGAGCAGCGAAAGCGGCAGCCTTGTCTGCAGCAGCTGCTGCTGCTGCTGCGCGGGCATGGGGGCACTTGGAGACGTCACCAAGACCGCTGGTGTGTACGCCTTCCTTTGCGTGGATGCGGTCGAGCTGGTCCTTTGGTGTGACATCGCGGACAGAGGCTTCGTGGTGGGCGGAGCGACTGACCGATCGCAGCTGGTGCTGGTGAGGGGCACCGCCGTTGGCTGCCATCATTGCCATGTGCGGGCAGCCGCCGGCAGCAGCGGCGCTCTTGGTAGACTTGGGGGCGGGACCATTGAGAATGGTGTGGGCGACGCCCGAGTGGAAGAAGCTGTTGGGCCCAGAGCCAAAAAGGAAGGATCCGGCTGCGCTCGTCGTAGCGGCGGCGGGGGCGGGAGCAGCAGTGGCGGTGGAAGAGGGAGCTTCGACTGCCTCGTCGAGTGCCTGCTTCATGACAGGGCACTCCTGAGCGCGTACGGCGAGACGAGTGGGCCCGCCTGGCAAGAAGGGTGTGTGGGACATCTTTCGGATCTGGCCCATGGGCGTGCGACCCAGGTAAGGGCACGAGGACCTAAACTGTCGCAGAGTGGACAGGGATCGGTCCATGGTTGGTGGTTGGTGGTGGTGGTGGTGTCGGTGTTGTTGCGGTGAGGTAGTGGTGGTGAATAGAGGTTGGTGGAGAAGGAGAAGTGATGATGAAGGTGCAGCAAGGGATTGAAGTCAGATGTTGTGGACCACCAAACGTCACGCCAATGGGGTTGACAAATGGCCCTCACTGGCGGGGCGAATGGGCGGATGGGCGACACCCACAACGGGACTTCCTTCGCTCGCTTCCACGACCGCGGTGGTGCCCGTCCGCGCGCCTCGACTGCCTGCACGCCGGCGAACCATCCACCGGCGAACGCGGCAGGCAGGCGCGGGCCCAGCAACGGGACACGCCCAAACCCAGTGACTGTGACTAGCCCCGTTTGCCACGCGCGATAAGCAGCGGACACCCAACCGCGTTCACCGGGGGACGGCTTTGCTAATCGCAGAGAGCTCGGCCCTATTCACGGCGGGGCCCAGACGCCGAGTCAAGGGACACGCGGACGGTGGACGGTGGACGTGGACCTCGGTCTCAATTCGGTCACGGGATGAAAGCGCTTCGATCGCAGCGTAGCTGACCAATCCTGAGTCGGTAGTGAAAAGGGGCGGTGCCTGTCATTTCTCCGGGCACTTTGCGATCCTCAGTCCAGATTGCCATTTGCTCTTACTCTGGGTCACGAAGCAGGCGCCCGCCTCCTCCGGGCATTGGCATCCGGCACTTGGCAGCCGGTCATTTAGCCGTCTGAGTGCTGCTGCGAGCATTGAAAAACGAAGGAGGACCGTTGAGTGATGCTTCAGTCGTAATTTCGTCCCGTACAACAACACTGCATCCACTCGCAAGCCGCGTATTGACCTGGAAGCATGGTAGGCCGTCCAGCATACAGTCAGCACCTCCCAGCAAGGAGGTTCAAGGGCACCATTTCCTGTAGCCGAGAGCACTCTTCAGACACACGGGCAAACGTTGATGCGGTCCCAAGTAACCTCATTTCTGTTTGCATGTGCATGTTCCAACGAAGGTCTCGCTTCGCCTCGCCTGTCACGACGAATGGTCAAGGGGCATGGCATGCACAGCGGGGGTCCAGCTTGTCTCCGTCGTCGTCGTCGCAGGTGCGCTCAGCTACAAGTCGCGTGTACTCTCACCTCGAGCACGCCATGCCGCGTACTTACACGCGGCATTCTCTTCCATAATAGCTTCTCCTTTCCGTTCATGTGCGTGAAGCTTTCAACACTGTTCCCTTGAGTACTTGCGATCGATGTTGCATACGACTGCTCGAACAAGGCTCTGTCCCAACGCCATGACCCGCGAGGCCTCGCTGCGTCACCACGCCCTTGGTAGGCGGAAACGCGACCAGCGTACGCCATTCGCAGGCCGAAGTCTATGCGCCTGGCCCAAGGTGATATGGAGATTGAGGGACTGGGTAGTATACAGATGCCAGACAACAACAATTAGTTGGTCATTGCGTGTGAAGACGTGATGAGGCTGCATTTGCTTCGTTCTCCCTCGCATTTTCCATCGAGCGATGCTGGCGGAATGGTACCCTGTCTCAATCAAGCCGCCCGCACTCACGCCCATCCTCTTCCACCTTGAGTGCGTCACACAAGATTTGCATCTCACACAACGCGAACACAAATAGAAATCACTCTTCACGCTGGAACGCACTCGTCGCGCGGGAATGTATGGCATAGCATGGGGTTTGGCATTGCAATGCATAAAAGTCGGAAGACAATTGCGACGAGGATTGGCGGTCACAATGCCACCGAGCGGGGTGGGACAACTGCGACGAAATTGGCAGTCACAGTGTCACCTGAGTGGTAAGTAGGTGCACCACACGCTTAAGCCACAGGGGGCTTCTCTCCGGGCTGGAAGAGGTAGGTGAGGTGGCACTTGCCACAGTACTGGCGGTCGTTGTGCCAGGCCATGAAGACACCGGCACCGCACTCGGGCGAGGGGCACTCGCGACGGAGACGCTTGAGGGCGCCGTCGGCGTCGACCTTGTAGTACTTGAGGACGGCCATCTTGACCTTCTTCCTCTTGTGCTTGATCTTCTTGGGGGTCGTGTATTGCTTCTTCTTCCTCTTCTTGGCACCGCCACGAAGACGAAGGACGAGGTGCAGAGTCGACTCCTTCTGGATGTTGTAGTCGGCGAGGGTGCGACCGTCCTCAAGCTGCTTGCCGGCGAAGATCAGGCGCTGCTGGTCAGGGGGGATACCCTCCTTGTCCTGGATCTTGGCCTTGACATTGTCGATGGTGTCGGAAGTCTCCACCTCGAGGGTGCTGTGGGGCGTAGAGAGAGGGGTTGATTTGTATTTGTGCCGTCAGTGGCCGTCCGCGATGTAATTTGTGACGCCTACTCTACTCTGCCCGCCCCGCCTACTCACATAGTCTTCCCCGTGAGGGTCTTGACGAAGATTTGCATCTTGGCGAACTCAGTCTAGAGAATCAGGTCTCGTCCTTGAATGAGTGATGAGGAGAAAGAAGAGGAAAGCAAGAAGGAAAGCGGCTCGGCGAGCTGAAGACTGAAAACTGCTCGCGGGGCGGCGTGGCTGCAGTGCGTGCCTGCGTGCGTTGGCGGGCGGGGGCATTTGAGCTTGCGGCCGCGCAAGGAATTCGGGCACGTGATGCAGGGCTGCTTTGCTTACCATGACCCGCTCTCGGAGCCGATGATGGCGAGAATCTTGGGGCGGCCAGCCATCGCCGCCGCCGCGAAAAAAATTGCTGGGCCGTTGGGCCGAAGAGAGACAAGCCGCGGCTCGGCGGGATCTGTGTGGGCCCGGACGGAGTGGGCAGGTGTGATTAGTGCCCGTGAGCGAGGTGATTACCAGAGGTGGAAGTGTGCTATTCACTGGCTGCACTGCGCCTTTAGTTCAGGCCACGCAAGGCACGGACCCAACAGAGACAAACACGCCCGCCACGCCCACCACGCCCACCACGCCCACTGCACGGCTTGGCTTGACCCGCGAGCCCAAGTGTTGCTGCGTTGCGCCCGAGACCCTCGAGCCCACCGCGGTCAGGATGCCCTTCTTCTTGCGGTCCCGAAGGGCGGGCAGTCGTCGATATTGCAAGTGCAACGGGCCCAGCCTTGGTATCTCGCATCAGACGGCGTCAAGTGTCGGCGGTCAACACCTTGTTCCTCACCTCCCACCCTCCCTCGTCACCAGCCCGATTCGCTCATATACCTTTTACCTCACCTCTCACCTCAACCCCGACTCACCTCACCTCACCTCACCTCACCGCCCGCCGCCATGTCCCTCTTCCGATCCGCCCAGCTCCCACGGTTGGCCAGCTCCCTTCGTGGAGCAGCCGCCCCCTCGGCACGCTCCCTTTCCTCGTCGCCTCGCGTCGCCATGCCCTCCAAGGCACTCGCCTCGTCCACCACGCCCCTCGCCTCTTCCAGCAAGCTGGCCTTGCCCAGCGCACCACGCTTCGCCAGCACAGATGCCCAGCAGACGGAGATGACTGTCCGTGACGCATTGAACAGCGCAATGGAGGAGGAGATGCTCAGGGACGACAGCGTCTTTATCATGGGCGAAGAGGTTGCTCGCTGTGAGTGGTACGACAAGAGGCGTTGATGATGTTCGAACATTGGAGGCGCAGGATGGCCGTCGCAGAGTGGCACAGCGTGGCACAGAGAGCGATAGTAGAGCAGAGCATACATGCTACAAAGCCACCGCAGAGCACGCGCGAACGCTCGAGGGGCAACCTCTTGGCCCGTGGTCAGAGCGTAGCAGACTACTCTAGCGCTCAGTAGAAGGCCCCACAGCATACATGCTCCTACATGGCTCGGCCTGCCTACATGCTCGGCCTGCCTGCATCCTCGCTATGGCTACAGACACCACCATTCGCATGCGAGCTGCCCACTGACCGCATACTATCTGCCCCATCCCGCTCTGCTCGTGACAAACAAATCAACCGATAAGACAACGGTGCCTACAAGGTCAGTCCACAGAGGCTCAGATGGCAGTGCTGTGCATCATCTACCAACCCCTCGTGCTCACACAAAATCGTTTACCCCTCATTCCCCACCCCCGCCTACGCCATACACAGATCACAAAGGGCCTTTTGGACAAGTTCGGAGAGCGCCGTGTCATTGACACGCCCATCACCGAGGCTGGTTTCACCGGTCTCGCCGTCGGTGCTGCCCTTTCCGGTCTGCGCCCCATTTGCGAGTTCATGACCTTCAAGTGAGTGCTTTCTGAAGAGCGACGTCGTACTGAGTGTACCACACCACTGACGCTCCATACTCCATCGATGTATGCCACCGCCCTGACCCACACACTCGCCAGCTTCGCCATGCAGTCGATTGACCAGATCATCAACTCCGGTGCCAAGACTTACTACATGTCCGGCGGCAACGTTCCCTGCCCCGTCGTCTTCCGTGGCCCCAACGGCGCCGCCGCCGGTGTCGGTGCGCAGCACTCGCAGGACTACTCGGCCTGGTACGGCCAGATCCCCGGCCTCAAGGTCGTCTCGCCGTGGAGTGCCGAGGACGCTCGCGGTCTCATGAAGGCCGCCATCCGCGACCCCAACCCCGTCGTCGTCTTGGAGAACGAGATTCTCTACGGCCACAGCTTCCCCGTCACCCCCGAGATTCTCTCCGACGACTTTGTCCTCCCCATTGGCAAGGCAAAGGTCGAGCGCACCGGCAAGGACCTGACCATTGTCTCGCACACCCTGGGCCTCACCCACTCCATGGCCGCCGCCGAACAGCTCAAGAAGGACGAGGGCATCGAAGTAGAGGTCATCAACCTCCGCTCCATCCGCCCCCTCGACATCGAGACCATCATCAAGTCCGTCAAGAAGACGAACCGCCTCGTCACCGTCGAGGGCGGCTTCCCCGCATTTGGCGTTGGCTCGGAGATCTGCGCCCAGATCATGGAGTCGGACGCATTCGACTACCTCGACGCACCCGTCGAGAGGGTGACGGGCGCTGACGTCCCCACCCCATACGCTACTAGCCTCGAGAACAACGCATTCCCCAATGCAGAGGTCGTCACAAAGGTCTGCAAGAGGGTCCTCTACCGCTCGTAAGCCGCGGCCGGACATGTACGCGGAGCTTGTGCACGAGGGCAGGGGCCGTGGTGGCTGGTGGCTGGTACTTGGATGGGAGCAAGGGCGCAGCGCTGTGGAGCTGGTAGCCGGCGGCAGTGACTTCTGCGACATTGTTCAGCCCTCAATTCTATCTCCAAAAGCAACGAATGTGCTTTTCTTGATGCAGATGCAATTTCTAGACGATATCTCTGAGATGGTGTGTGTGTGGGCGCATTGCGAGTTGGGGATCATGTGATGCGGTACTTGTATTGTATTCCATTGAGGGAGCGAGCGAGCGAGCGAGCGAAGAATACGGAAATGGAGTCCCGCGAATAGCCTCCCACCTCCCACCTTCCCACCTTCTCACTGACAGCCCCAACCTACACCTACGCCTTCTTAGCCAACGCCCCAGGCGGAAGCACATGCAAACTCTTATCCTCGAGCGTAACCATCAACTCCTCACTATCCACACTAGCCACGCGCGCACTCCTCCCGCGGTGCGGCCCCACCGTAACGAGGCAGAGCTCGCCCGTGCGGTC
Organism: Quambalaria eucalypti; assembly: GCA_004016185.1. NCBI lineage: Eukaryota > Fungi > Basidiomycota > Exobasidiomycetes > Microstromatales > Quambalariaceae > Quambalaria > Quambalaria eucalypti. Next base: position 10,608 of record RRYC01000272.1, read on the forward strand.
CGGCCGTAGAGGCGAGATGAAGCGCGCCTGTACAGCACGGAGGACTTCGCCGTTATCCAGCTGGACGTCCGCCTCGTCCCCTAGTGAGCCGGACGATACAGACACGACTGCGCCAGAGGAAGAGTCGTACACCCCGCGCTGGTAGACGCTTCCCGTGTTGAGATCGCGGACGATGCGCACGAGCGTGCCCACGAGGGGAGCGTCGCGTTCACCGGGGCTACCGCCGCTGCTGCCGCCGCCGCCGCCGTTCGAGGTAGGAGCACTGTACGGCCCAGTGGGGGCACCACGCGCGCCAGCACCACTCCAGGGAGTGGGGGCGTTGAATCCGGGTGTAGGACCGGATAGAGCTCCGCCGGGTGTGGGTGCTGCCATGGGTCCGCCGGGTGTGGGCGCTCCCCAGCCGCCTGGTGTAGGTGCGGTTGCGTATGGGTTCCCGCTGAGGCCTGGCGTGGGCGCGCTAGCGTAGGGCCCTGCACCGGGTGTAGGAGCGACGTAGGCTCCCGCTCCCGGTCCGGGGCCGGCTCCCGGCGTGGGGGCCTGCGCAGCGTAGGGAGTGTTTGCTGATGCGTAGGGGTTGCTGTCTCCGTAGCGCCTGGGGGGTTGGGCAGCATAGGGATTGGGCGTCTTGCCACCATCGTCGAATGCGCCATAGGCCGGAGTCTTGCTGCCTGAATTGTCGGCATAGGGGTTCGGCGTCTTGCCGCCGCTACCAAACCCACCATAGGCGGGCGTCTTGCTGCCGTCCGCGTAGGGGTTGGGCGTCTTACCGCCACCAAAGCCTCCGTAAGCGGGTGTCTTGCTGCCGTCGGCATATGGATTGTGACCCGGCGTCTTGCCACCGCCTGCACCAAATCCAGCACCATACGCGGGCGTGGTCAGCCCGGTGCCAAATGGTGTTGCCGCTCCAGAGCCCATGTACGGCGTCGAGTAAGGGTTGCTCGACCTCGGTGTCGATGCATACGGATTCGCACTGGGCATGTGGCCCATCCCACCGCTGGGAGGCCCCATACTTCCGCCGCCGCCGCCACCGCCGGGCGGGCCCATGGCGCCCATGAGGGGGCGAGCTTTGCCCGTGATGGGGTCTCGCTCGACGAGGGACTTGAGGTCAATGGTGAGAATCTTGGACATGGTGTGCAGCTCGACGCGCGCCATGGTGCCACTCGTGTCCTTGATGATGCCGCGGTACGTCTTGTAGGGGCCCTTTGTAATCGACACAGTCTTGCCCTGGTACGGGTCTCTGCCAGTCCTTCTCATACTGGAAGCGGCTCCTCCACCGCCGCCGAGCTGCGCAGCATTGAGGCCAGCAGTCAACTGAGGGTTCTGCTTGGAGAGGTCAGTACCTTTCATTGCGCCTCCGCCAAACGCCGTGCTCTTTGGTGCGACGGGAACCAGTTGGCGAGCTCGCGAGATAAAGACGCCACCATTGTCCGTCAAGTCTCGGTTGTGCATAAAGACGAGGACGGACTGGTAGATGTGCAGGACTTGGCCCTCGCGACTTTCTCCCTCGACTTCCTTCATCTTGTCACCTGCGCGGAATTCGGAGCCGTCGTTGTCCAGGGCCACGGCACGAGTCGTGTCCCTCTTCATGGAGATCTGGTGCGGGCGCACGGTGAGGACATTGCCCGACTGGTCCAATACCCTAAAGGACTCGCGCTCAATCTTGAAGATGACACCGGCCGTCTGTGCATCGAGCTGGACGAGATTGTGTAGTTCGTAGCCGGCAATGTCGTTGACTCCAGAGCCGACTTCTGTGGCCTGTCGCAGATCCTTGGAGAAGACGGTGACCTCGGAGAGGGTCAAGTCTGACAGGAATGTGGTGAAGTTGTCCTCGGTCTTGACGACGAGACCCGTCTCGTCGCGGTGTTTTCCTGTAGTCACCTTGACGTGGTCACCAGACTTGAAGCGCTTTCGCACAGACGAAGCAGGAACTTCTGCCGTCTGGCCGAGGGCTTCCTTGTCGTCGAATAGAATGTTGATGACGTTGCCATTGATCTTTTGCACCGTGCCGTGGACGCCGGTGAGGTCACCTTCGAAGACTTCAATGGCATCGTCACGCTCGAGGGTCGTCGTCGAAGTCTGCTTGGCAGCATCGGCCAGCAGCTCCAGGTCGACTGCCTGATTGCCTCCGTCGGCGCCAGCACCACCAGCGCCGTCGCCCCCCGCCGTGTTGCCCGAGAACTTGGTAATTTCGTCGAGGGATGGCTTGACATCCTCGAGAATCAAGTGATCAATGCGGACATCGCGCTCGCAGTAGCCATCGCGGAACGTGTCCTTTTGGAAGACCCACTCCTTGTCACCACGCTTCACCGGTCGATCACTGAGCGGGTAGACTTTCCTGACTTCTTCCGGGTTGAAGAAGCGCTGCTGTGGGCGAGGTCCCTTGTCCGCAAAGCCGCGGTTGGCTACTCGCTTGCGCTTACGACCATTCTGATCGATGAACGTCTCGCCGGTATCCCTCGGATTCATGTCAATTCGCGGGACAAACTTGATTCCCACGTCTTCTCCATTCTCTGCCTGGTCGATGACCTGAGCCAAGTCACCTGCGTACTTTCCACGCTTGAGTCGGACCCATCCTCCAATCTTGACGGTGGGCTGCGTCTTTGTAATCTTGAGGAGATCTGCCATTTCATTGATGGGGACCATGGTGAGGTTTGCCTCGTTGCGGGCGTAGCACCCGACGATGTCAATGCAGGCATCGAGAACATCTGCAGCGCTTCGAGCCTCTACGTAGATTCTTCCTGGAATGGAATCGCGGCAAAAGACGGAGATGAAGCGGAGGGTACCGCTGAGGGCAATTTGCTTGCGCATGAGGGTCATGACGATATCCCTCTCACGCAGAAGCTTGCATCGCACCGACCACAGCTTTGGGTCGTCGACGCTGGGCATCAACAGCCTCTGGGGCACCTCTGCATAGTCGGACTGAGCGGCATATCTTGCAGAGCGGCGGTACCTCTCGTTGAACTCGCGTGCCAATTGCTCTGCGCTCTTGTCTTCGGCTTCTCTCCGCAGGCGGTCCAGGCGCTGATTATCGGCAGCATATGTGCGACGAGACTCGTCGGTATCGTCGGCGACTTCTTGCTCGATGAAGCCGTCTGCGGGGGGCGGCATTGAGGGAACGAGAGTCGCGGCGTCAGAAACGGAATGGAATGGGACATCCCACCTTGTCGAACATGCACTCACCTTCCCTGGCAAGCTCTTCATCCTCCTCTTCAAGATCCTCTTCATCCTCGTCAACCTCTGCTTCCACATCGAGGAAACGGTTTCCAGCCCTCTTCTTTCGCCTCTTTCGTCGCTTGTCTCCATGCCCTCCACTACCTCCCTCTTCATCTTCTTCATCTTCTTCATCTTCCTCGTCCTCTTCCTCGTCTTCCTCATCTTCCTCTTCCTCGTCGTCATCCTCCTCATCAAAGTGTCGTCTCCCACTGGGCAAGTCCTGCCCATCAGCATCGCCTTCGTCGTCGTCGTCCTCTTCGTCGTCTACTGGGCGAGCCGACTCTCCCGCAGTCGCATCTGCACGACCATTGATCCGCTCCTCCTGCTCTTCGTCACCTACCAATCGCGAGACATCTTCCGGCGAGGCGGACATGGTGTATACGAGGGCGTGTAGGAGCGCGAGGAGGGCGGGGAAGAAGGAGGTGGTGGTAGTGAAGTGGCCGCCGAGAGAAGGTGTGCCGGTGCGCCGCTAGCTGGAGTTGAAGTTGGCAAAGTCGAGTGCTGACGCGCGTCTGTCCCGCTCGGCTGCGGCCCGAGAGATGTGAGGGAATGGAACGGTGGATGAAAGGCGGGACAAGACAGGCTTGCGACAATGTGGTGGTGGGCGGTTGTGGATGTGGATGTCCCCGAGGAGAGTGAATGCGCCTTACGCTGCGACGCGTCCAAGGCGCGCGCGCACAGGCAAGTCACAGGGCAGGCACAGAGGCCAGCCAGTGCTAAGTGGCAACCAAAAAGTGGGCCCACAAGGAAGGAGTCGAGTGCCAAGTCATGGCCGTTACATATGGGAATGGTGAGGTCATTTGACAGACCATTGCAGGGTGGGACATCATCTCACTGAGTCACTCGTCTCCACTGCTCGTCTGCACTGCATCGTATTAAGCTCAAGAAAGAAAATGGACACAAATAGCCAAGGAAGTGGACACGGCAATGACCTCAACAGCGGGTGACACTATGAGCCCGTCGCATTTTGCATCTCGACGTCGTCGTTGCCGCCGCTGTTTGCCCCCGATGTCGCACCGTCCGCAGCAACATCAGCTGACGATGTTGCCGGTGCCTCGCTTGATCCTCCTACTCCTACTGCCGCTGCTGACGACGCCGCCGCCGTCGCCGCCGCTTGCGAACTGACAGCCCCCACTGCACTGCCATTGCTCGTTGCAGCCCCTTGCGGACTCTGCCGTACCGGCTCCGCGCTACCCGCCGTACGCAAAGGCCGGGACGACCGCCGCCCATTACTCTCACCGTCCTCGCGGTGATTCCGCCTATCGCGGCGCCCTCCCTCGCCCTCGTCCTCACTATCACTGAGCTCACCATTCCTCTGCACTCTCCTATCTCGCCTTCTCTGGTCCTTGCTTGCACGCACGTCCATTGCATCATCACCCTCTTCGATCCGCTCATCTTCTTCGTCCATTTCCTCATCGTGCGGCAACGTAGGCGCAGCGTGACCCTGGACCGATGGCACAAACGCAGTGTGCCGCAGGTTCTCAAACACTTGGATCTTGTGCTTCTCGAGGTACTCGCGCGTGTTGAGGTCCTCCATGTTGTTTGGTCGCACATCCAAGCGGTAGTCCGGACCAAAGTACTCGTAGTACTCATTGACGGGTAGCTCTGCGGGAGTAGTGTGAATGGCATGCATACAGGCGCACAGCAGCGTCAGCATTCATGCACTCACTACCAATTCCAACATCACAACCTCCAGCGCTACGCCTGTACTCACGAGAATTCAACTCTTGCCCAGCAGCAAGTCCCGTCTCGTATGCCCACGCCCTACTGACGTTGCGCATCGTGTAGCCGCCTCCGCCGAGGAGCAGCAGTGGCAGGCCAAAAGACTTGACGTACTCGACGCAGTTTGCATGGCCTCGCATCGACAAGTTGAAGCATCCTAGTTTATCACCCGCTAGCGAGTCTGAGCCGCATTGCAAAACGACGGCAGAAGGCTGATACCACTCCATGATCTTGCTGATCGTCTGCAGAAAATGCGGGAAAAGGGAAGGGCCCACAACGTCAGCGATGAAGGCGCACTCCCTTGCTTGCTTGCTTGGCAGCACGCGCATCAACGTACCGGCTCAAATATGTTCTTGTAGTTCTCATCTGTGATGCCGTCTCGCAGTGGGAAATTGCAAGAATAATACCGCCCCTTGCCGAAGCCGACGTCCCTCAGCTCGCCTGTACCAGGGAAGAACTCGCCGTACTTGTGGAAGCTGCACGTCATGACTCTGTCCGTGGTGTAAAACGCCTCTTCTACACCGTCTCCGTGGTGCACGTCAATGTCGATGTAGAGCACACGGGGGTGATACCGGAGCAGTTCCAGAATGCCCAGGACGATGTCTATCGGCGCGTGGGCAGAACGTGGATGCGGGCATGAGCGAGTCAGCATTGAGAGGCTGGATGCACAAACAGCTGCGGACGGTTGCAGCCAAGGGTCCTCACCATTGATGTAGCAGAAGCCACTAGCCTCGCCCTTTTTGGCGTGATGTAGTCCACCCGCCCAATTGATGGCAATGTCGCACTTGTCGCGCGAGAGGCGGGCAGCGCCCTCCATGGATCCGCCTGCAGAAATGGAGCAGTACTCAAACAGTCCATCGAAGACGGGACAGTCATCGCCAACGTTGACTGGGGTTGGCCAGGTGCAAAGGTTGTGGCAATGTCAATGACATGAAGACCTCACAGACGGCTGCATGTGCTGGCGTATCGGTGGACTCACACTTTGTCTGCTCCCCCGTGAACTTTTGCACCGTGTCAGGTGACACTCTACTGAGAAACTCGACGTACTCGTCTGTGTGGAACTGGGACATCTCGCGTTTCGTAGCTGGTTTCGCTCGCTGTGATGACAGAGGCAGAGACAGCATTCGCAATCAATTAGCATACACGCACGCATCCATCCTCGCAGCAGACGCAGACGCCAACGCCAACCATTCAACTCACAAAGATTTCCATGCGCTTGTACAGTCCATAGTTCATGACCAAGCTGTGGCACATGCGTATACGCGTGGGCTTCATCGGGTGGCCAGCAGCATAGTGGTAGTTGCCGATGTCCGAGTCGAAGAAGTAGCACACGCGCTTTTGCGGCTGATGGCTGGCCGTTGGCCAGTGCAGCGGCGCCGAGGAGGGGTTGGGGTCCATGTTCGCCTTGGTCTCCGTGAAGTGCTGGTGCAGGAGGTGAATACGGTTGCGGTCGCGGTCACGAGGAGGAGGAGAAAGAGTACCTGCGATGTGGTGACAGAGTGCCGTAGTTTATCGAGATGTATATGAGTGGGGCGAATCCGCGCCAAACGTCCCCTGCCTCTGAGGGGCGTGCGTGAGGTAGCTGAAGTCTCTGCAACTCTGAGACGAGGGCTCAGCGTCACTTTGCGGCCTACCGCGATGGCGCTCCGACTGCAATGGCAGCTTAGATTGCGCCCGCTCGTCTGTGCGCTGGGCTAGCGCAATCTTCTCGTCGCGGACAGGTCTGTTCTGCTGCTCGGCTGTTCGGGTGGGCGTTCGGGAAGCTTGGCTCGTCGGCTGGCTGATCCCAGTCTCGTGCGTCGTGCGTAGCGCTGTCCTAGGTAACGACTGCGGTGGGTTTGGGCGGTAATACCATCCCATCCAAGACGAGCTCCCTCGCCTTCCGCCCGCATCCACCAGCCATCCACATCCGCACAATCCACCTCTCCTCGAACTCTCGCGCCGCCCATCCCGCCCCGCCCGCGTCCTTCCCCGGACGCGACGCGGGTAATCAGGCTCGCACACGCGTGCAGGGGCGCGCACATGGACCTTCCGTTCCGAGTTGATTTCACGATTCTCGAGCCCGAGCCTTCGCTAGCCGTGCCGAACTCTCGAGCGGATTCCTCGTTGGCAGCCAAGAGGGAGCAGAGGCGGACCTCTTCCGGCCCAACTTGAGCTGCCGGATCAATGCAGTGAGCATGCAGTGCCAAGGGGTCGGGTCCTGCTTTGGTTGTGGTTGGGGTTCCCTCTTGCCACCACGCGCTCCACCTCAGTACTCGGCTGCTCACACGCCACAGCAGCTAAGTGCATGTCATATCATGGTTTGCTTCCCTCTCCGTCGAAGCCTGTCCTTCTGCTCTCTGTCTGTCCCGCTACACACGACTCGACTCTACCGTTGACACGCCCACGCAGACATGGCGAAAGGGACGTAACTTCGCCGTGACTGCATGCATGTGCCTAGAGACATCCCCTCCCCCGGCTTCCCCACATCACGAATATCTACCGACTGACAGAACAGAGCTCCCCACCCCCAACCGCTGCTTTTGAAGTTGTACAGAATTGCGCACAAAAGGCATCGCCCTCTCGTCTGCGTTTTTCTGCGTTCCGTCTGCTGTTCGCTCAAACCCTCCCCGTCTGCTAGGTACTGTACATTCTCCCCGTCTGTGGGGGAGCTCCGACGTGGTCGTGTGCGAGCGCCATGAACACCTCTTGTCACTTGGAGTCCTTGCCGATTGCGACCCATGCTCCAAAGGCTACCAGCACAGCTATCGCTGACAAGGCAGGAATCTTGTTCGTCTGTTTAAGAATGTCCATGAGTCAGTCGGATGGTGTCAGTGTCAGGAGCTGCTAGCTATTAGATCCGCGTGCCTGTGAGTCCGCCTGTATGCAACATGGAAACTCACCTCGAGGTACTTTGGTGCATCGAAATGTGAAGCATTGCCGCCACCACCGCCACCACCCATAGCTTTGTTCCAGAGCGGTCCCAATCCTGCATGCTGAGCGCTACCGAAGATGCCTCCTCCGCTGCCACTGCCGTCGCCACCACCAGCATCAGAGCCTTCTGGCGTCGTCAAGGTGCTGCTTCCGGACATGCCTACGCCTCCTGACGCTGCCGACTCGCTCCCACCTGCGCCGCCTCGACTCCCAGAAGAGGCAGACGAGGAGGAAAGGCCGTCGCCGCCGCCACCTCCGCTTGCGCCAAGCTCGCGCGATCGACCACTTCCCGCGCCGTCCTCGTCGTCGCTGGAAAGCATAGAGGAGTGGTCGAAATCTTCCGACTCCAATGCACCGTTGTGAGAAGACTTGTAGAGGAGCGCTCGCAGAGAAGGGTTCAAGTGCCGCTTTGCCGCACGTCGCTTAGCAGACTTCGACGCTCTCCTCCGCGATGGCGTCGACGGCCGCCCACCGGCGCTCGTCGGGACGCTGCTGCTTCCTTCACCGGCGCTACGGCTCGAGTCGGCCGAGTGCGCCGTCGCCGCTTCGCCAAGGGCAATTTGGTGGGCTGCCTGCTCTTCCAGCTTGCCGTTAGCTTGATCCCAGGCTTCGACGACTCTCCTCAGCCGCTCCCGCTCCTCTTCCCAATCTTGCTTTTCCCGCTTCCAGCCCTCCTCGATCTGCTCCTTCCACTGCGAAAAGCGTCCCTCGAGGGCTTCTGTAATCTTGCCCTGCACCGTCTCCACGTTGCGCTGCACTTCTTGCTCAAGGAACTGCACCTTTTCTTCGAGTGCCTTGACCGTCTCTGTGGCCAAGACGTGCTGGCTCTGAAGCGTCTTGCCGAATGACAAGGCTTCCTCGAGCTGGCCCTCCAGAGCTTCAAGTCGCAATGAAAGAGCCTTGTTCTGAGCTTGCAGCTGGGCTTCAGCTTGTGCTTCGGGGTTCGAGGCTGACACGGCTGCATTGGATGCGCCACGCTCGGCGACGGCGGCCGCGGCCGCGGCATCACGAGCTGCCAGCTCGGGTGGCAAGTCAGGGGGAGCCCTTGGACCGATGTGGCCATCGTCGTCCTCTTGTGCTTCCAATTGAGCGCTGTCAACTTCGTCGGCCCCCTTGGGCGCATTGCCCACGTCGGCACCCTGTACAATGGTGTCCACGGATGCCATACTAGCGCTGTCGTCAAACTCCTCTTCATCGGGGCCCTTGCCGTTGATGACAACGTCTCGACTCTTGAGTTGACGCAGCGTCGGAGCAACGCCGCCTGCAAGGGACATTTTCCGAGCATTGGCCATCTCGTCCAACTCTCGCTTTGCCTCTTCCATCTGCGTCTTTATCGACCCGACTTCGGCCTTGATGACCTCATGCTCGGCCAGCATAGACTCGAGCGCCCGGATCTTGTCGACTTGATTTGTGATGGAGGACTGGGCCTCGGCAAGTTGTGCTTGGAGGGCGGCAACGGCTTGCGAAGAAGGACCAGCTGCGTCCTCTTTGCCGTCTCCACCCATGTTGCTGCCTTCCTCGGCATTCTGTCTCACCGGAGGCACCATGTGCTGGAACGGCGGTTCTTGCATGGGTGGTACAGCGCCGCCCCCAAAGGACTCTTGGATCTCTCCGATCATACTGTTGAGGGACCCAATCTCGGAGCCCGTCTCGCGGCTCTTTTGCACTTCCATCTGTAATCTGCCGAGAACGTGATCGAAGCTGATGGAGCTTTTGCCTCTTCTCAGACCGCCTTCTGCGCCTGGTCCCATGGCAGCTCCACCCATGGGCCCATTGGGCCCCGAATTTGCGTTGCCACGGTACATGTTGGCAAAGTCATGCCTGATGCCAAGGGCATCTTCGGCGGTGAGGACGAGGTAGACGCGACATGCCACCTTGTGGTGAATGATCGTCTTGTTGTCGTCCCCGACGATGTCGATGCCAAATTCTACCAGGTCCTCGTTGTGCAACTCAAAGACGTCGGATTCCTGGGCTTCCGAGGACAGCCTTTCGCCGTTGATGAATGTACCATTGGAAGACTTGACGTCCTTGATGAACATCTTGCCGTCTTGGCACCAGACTTCGGCGTGCATTCGACTGAGAACCTTGCTGTCAAAGTAGCCATTGCTCGGGTTTGGAGCCGTCTTGGCATTCGTCTGCCGACCAATCTTGACGCGGTTCTGGGGACCAGGAGGGGAGAGGGAGATTTGCTTGGGCGCAAAAGTATCATTTACGGGATGCAAGTGGAGCGCCGGATAGACGAGGCCATTCATGGGTTCCGAGCTGAGTCCGCCTTGGCCGGGATGCCCACCGGCGACGCCGGCGCCTCCCTGGTAGGGACCTGATCCGTTCGTCATTGGTCCGTTGTTGTATGCGATTCCGTGTGCAGAAGGTGCGGGTGCCATTGGCGTTCCGCCAATGCTCTGCTGCCTCTGAATCGTGTTGTTGTTGTACCAGGGCATGGGGAGATTTGGTTCCCTGGGTTGTTTCGCGCGTAGCAGGGGTCCTCCTGCGTCGCACGACTTGTGGTTGACGGGAGTGGGGGGCTGGAAATGGAGTGGAGATATGCGAGGAAGCGGCCGAGAGGTGAACGAGAAGTCGCAAGAGATCTCAGGACGCTTTGCAAAAGGCAGGTCTGGGTCGAGTGGAGTTGTGTCCGCGGCTGTACGGGGGCGCTTATCGCTGGCAATGTCGGGATCCAAGTCGCGGTCGCAGTCCAAGTCCAGGTCCAGGTCTGATTGTAAGCGTGGAGTGGGTGACTGAGGCAGACGACGTCGAGGTGCTCTGCCGGGCGAACGCTGGAGACTCTGCGTGTGTAGGCGAGAAAGAGGTATCTGTGATTCGAACCGCTCGGGTGAAGATGAACTGTGCTGTTGCGAAGCTGATCCAGCCTCTCTTTGGAGTTGAGTGGACTGGAAGGTCACACGGGGTATTCGTGAAGGCACACGATCCTCGCGGCTGGTACTCCTGTTGCTGCTGTTGCCAAGGCCTCTGGTGGATGGACGCGGGATGCGAGTACGAGGGCGTAGAGGCTGGTGTGGCGTGCGATGGATGCGCGGTGAGTTGAGGTCAGAAGCGGTGAGGCTCGAGAGGGACAAGGAGAGGGGATCTCCTTGCGTTATGTTGTCGTCGAGGATAGGGAGGGGAGAGGAGAGCCGGTCTCCTTGCGACACTTCGCGGGCCGACGGGGGGAAGGAAGAGGAGAGCAGCTTCCCTGCAAATGTGTCGGTGGTTTCGGAGCGGGCCAAGTGAACCGATGTGACTGGACCTGTGCTGTAGGATTTCTCGTCCTCGATCTCGTCTTCTTCTTCGTCCTCGTCGCCGTCGTCTTGGTAATCGAGGATGGGAGGCGCAAGAAGATGGGTGAATGCTTCAGTGCTGTCCTTTGTGGTGTGAGGACGAGCAGTTTGAGGTGGGGAAGAACGCTTGTTGGTGGCGTTGAGGCTTGCAGGAGGTGAGGAGAAGGAGCAGGCAGAGCTGGGGTCCAAGGTGGTGAAAGAGGAGGTCAAGGTGGTAAGGTTTGAAATTGGAGGAGGGGTGGAAGGTCGCGAATTCGAAGGAATTGAAGTTGGTGAAGAGGGTTTGGGTAGCGAAGAAGAGGGGGAAGGGGGAGAGGAAGAGGAAGAAGAGGAGGAGGAGGTATCTCGCGAGATCGGTGATGCAGCCGTGTTGACGAAGCAGTCGGGGTCGTGACAAGAGTCGAGGGGAGTGGTACAAGAGGTCGCTTGGTCAAGCGGCGGGTCGGGTCGTCAAATGCCGAGGACGTCAAGGGGAAGGTTGTGAGGGCGAATTAGTACGCGGCGGTGACGTTTGACGTGATGTGGTGGTGGAGAGGATGGTGAGGGTAGTAGTGGTAGCGGCGGTGGCGGTAGCGGCGGCGGCGATGCAGGGTCGAGTCACGACGCAAAGGAAAGGAAAGGAGGAGTACGAACGCGCGATGGCGAAGTGATTGATTCCCAATAGTCTGAAGAGGGGGAATTTGGTAGTGAGGATCCGTTGAGGTGTCTGTCTCACTGGACGCTGTGCTCAACGACGTGCTTGATCAACGCTGCCTACTCGTCGTCGTCGTCGTCTTGTTCGTCTTCGTTGTCAATCCAAACAGGGCGTGTCGCGTCGCTGTTGCACTCGTCCCTGGCTGCTTAGTGTGCTCTGCTCTGGCCTGTGGGCGCTCTCGTTCGTCTGTTCTGCCTGTCGTCGTCTTTGGGTCGTCTGGACGTGGACTTGGACTTGGACTTGGCCGTCGTGGGTGAGTTGCGTTGCGGCTGCTGATTTGCCTCGCCTGCGACGTCACTTGTGTCTCTCCCCGTCAATGGCCGCCTCGTCGCGTGTGTGAGTGGTTGGTGGCCTGGGCGTACTTGCGGCCACCCAGCGCTACTCCGGGGCGGGACGCGGAGGCACTTGCGACACTGCTCTGGTGCCTTCGCCTTGCCGTTAACGCTCGTCTCCTGTGCTGCTCCCTGGCTGCTGCTCCCGCCGCTGCTGCTGCCCTCTCTCGCCTGCCATCACCCCTCACCCACTCACTCACTCACTCACTCACTCACTCACTCACTCACTCACTCACACGCCCCGCCCGCACCCCGCTTTTGCCCACAGCACACAGTCGCCCCCGCCGCGCCGCCGCCTCGCCTGCGTGCTTGCACCATGGCCCAGGGCTGACTGACTGGTGCCGCTCGCTGACCCGGGTTGACTGTGAACCCGGACTCTGACCCGCCCGCCAATCCCACTGTGTCTCACTCAGCCCAGCGCACTAAGCACCAGCAACGAGCCCTGGCACTAGCCCGCCAGACCAACACCAAGACCGACTCCGCCATTGCTCGAGCTGCGAGCGAGGATGGCAAACGTTCTCAATGGATGATACCGCAATGGGTCGTGATCGTTGGCCAGCGAAGGCTGCGTCCACCGCCCACCATTCCCCGTGTCACTCTATGGACGAGGTGTGATATCCGATGGCACCCACCTTCTGGGCATCGGGTTACATGCACTGATTGCCGGGCGTGCGTACATACTTTCATACCTACTTACATGCTTCATGCGATACAGACATGCTTCATACGATACAGACAAGAGGCGCCCCTTTGCGGGCTCGCAGACTATAGGCGGCTTGACGTACATGCGGAGCAAAGTCAAGCAACGCAGACGCCACATCTCCGCCCGCTGTTCCGTCGCAGCTCGCAAAGTTGCACCTCGTCGCGAATCACTTTGCAGCGGGGGCAACATGACGGCATTGCGAGTGGGTCCTCGAGCACAGACATTTGGCAGTCCCAGTTGATGATCCCCACGAATATAGTGTTTCCGGAGCCTTAACTTCTTGCCCTTCAATCGAGTGAACAGCGATGCCATCGTTGCTCGGCTTCTGCAAGCGTGCAAGTCCGCAACGGAACGTACCCATACAAGAATTCTGCCTGAGATTCAGAAGCGACCCAGCATGATCGACGATGGACAAATGGTGGGCATTAGTCTACTTCGACTTGTTCCAGATGAGGGTTCAGTTGGCGAATGGAACGCTGAATTCGGTTGAAGCTAAGAGCCCGCGGCGCGTCCTGGGGCGTGGAGGCGTCACTCACGATGCTTTCGGATCCGATGGGCCCGCGTCTTAGGGCGGGCGGGGGCCATGCCGATTCGCGTCTGGCTCGCGTGGGAAGACGTGAATGGGCTGGTGGTCGCCTCGAAGAAGGTACAACAGTCAGCTCCATCCATCCAGCATCCACTGGCCGCTTGGCTTTCATCGCTGGGCGCACTTGATACGCCATGTCATCAAGGAAGAGGTAAGTTGTCAGGGCCGTCTTGCATCCAGTACCAGCGCTACATGCACGGGCACTGGCACGGGTACTGACCACTGTTGCTCGCCCCTCCCCATTCTGCACCGCCCCGCAGATCCGACCTCATCGAGAGGGTCCGCTACCCGAATCCTCTCCCTCTTCCCCCATACCCTCCCAAGCTTCTCAAGATCAATGCGCCCGCCGAGCGGTATGCCGACCCATCATGGTCTTCTCGCCTAGCCGACTCGGTCCCCTTTCCGCTAGTCGTAGACGCCGAGGGTGGCATGCCTCTTGACATCAATGCCTTTCCCGAATTGTGGGCCGTCGACGCCCAGGGTCGCCCTGCCGAGCCACCCGCACCCGTCGATCCAATCGACATGGACCCCGAGGACGCTTGGCTCCTCGCTCCCGACCTTGGCAACCAGCCCGTGCCCCCGCCTGCTACCTTGTCCCACCTCAACAAGGCCACGGTCAATGGCAACGGAGCCGCTCCGACAAAGATGGAGGTGCGCAGCGCAAAGGACGTGGGGTGGCTGCGGCGTACAGAGTATCTGGGTGCTGAGCGGAAAGCCAGGGCCGAGGCCGCCGTGCGAGCAGGTACATCTGGCCGACCGGTCCACGAAGTCTCGCCCGGCAGCGAAGTTGCTAGGATCGAGGCTACCTTTGAAGCTTTGCAAGGGCCATTGGAAGAGCTGAGACATCCCATGAAGAAGGACATTACGCCAGTCGAGTCGTTCGACCTCTTGCCAGACTTTGACACTTGGGCGACGGAGATGCATGTATTCAAGTTCAATGACGCTCCCGGCCGACACGAGGTAAGTGCGGCTAAACGTTGTGGGATTGGGACATCCGGATCGCTTAATAGCTCACACATTTCCTCCTCGCTCCCTGAACCACAGGACTCTCGGCAAGTGGCCGACGCCCGACTACCCCTGTCGCTACTCCGTGCTCGTGATGATCCATTCACGCGGCGTCCAATGGTCTCCTTCTACCTTCCCTCGACGTCCATGGCTGAAGTCACCCCCAAGGAATTCGATGAGATCCTCCTGTCCGACGAGCATGCCTTTGACGACGAAGATCGTTCCTTCTTCGAGGACCAAGCTGGCGAGCTTGACGAATCGATTAGGGAATCAGCCGTCTTGCGACGAGAGCAGCATCGGCGTCGCATTGGCTGGACGGGCGAGGTACCTGCACCGCTTGGCGAGGAAGAGGCAGAGGACGAGGCCAAGGTGGCAGAAGTGGCGCGGAAGCGTGCTGAGACGTGCACGCCGTACCGCCATCAGCGAGACTACGACCTTGAGAAGCAGGGCACCGAGGAGGAATGGCAGCGGATCCTTGTCCTCAACTTTGATGCTGGCGCGCAGGAAAGTGGCGACGCTGCGTCGGCTCACGGGGTGCTGCCAATCACCGCACACGAGAGGTCCTACCTCGACACGAAGCAGGTTCCGGAGGCGGACCTGACGAGGCCCGACCTGGGAGCTGTGGCGTCTTCGTCCAAGTCTGCCTCTGCGTCTGCCTCGACTCGGCGCGTCTACTACCACCCCATTGTGCAGCGGACCACGCTGCGCGTCAGGCGGTCAGCACGTGGTGCTCACAACGACGACGATGATCACTGGTCGGATGTCGCGCTGACGCATCACATGCCTCGCGAGGCACAGCTTGTGCGGAGGCTGCACAAGCGCGCCGAGGTGGACCTCCTCAGACGAGACTTACCCGAGTTGATCGAGGAAGAGGATGAACAGGAGCAGGAGCAGGAGGAGGCGGATGCTGAAGGGGAAGCAGATGAAGGAACTGCTGCTGTTCAATCGAGGGGTGCGGCAGCAGACGAGGGAGACGGGGAGGCGACGCCGATGGAAAGCGACGATGCCGAGGTGAGAAGACGGAAAGCCAGTACGCCGTCCTCTACGGTGTCGCCTGGGGAGCGTGAGGCGGCGCCTAGTAAGAGCTCCACGACCAAAGGGCAAGGGCAGAAGTCAGATTCGGGCTCGGGCTCTGAGGGCGACGATGGCGATGAAGATGACGACGATGACGAAGACGAAGAGTCGGACGCCGAGTCGCTGGATGCAGACGAAGAATTGGCTGCATTGGCAGAGGAGGCGGGCGGTGAAGTAGCGATGGACACCTCGGAAGGGCGTGGGGGACGGCGTAATCGTCGGGGAGGAGCAGAGGCCACAGACGCGGCGGCGGGATCAGGATCGGCAGGCGCTGGCGGGGAGGGCGAGTAAGTGGGCGGCGTGGCGTCTGTCCCACACAGTGTATGGTCAGTATCTGTTCCATTCCCATTGCGTTTATTGATTGCATTACATATCTTGTATCAGCAAACTAGATTTGGCTGTCACGCGTCGAGTGCCTTGAATACATAAAGGGAGCGGCGACGCGCTTAGTCAGCGCGTCGGGTGGGTGTGTGGGCGGCAAGAATTTTTGCTCGACGCGAGGCGGATTTGGTTGGAAGGAGGGGAAGGAGAAGGCTTGGACGGCTTGGACCTTACACACTGCAACTCTTTATTTCCCCGCCACGTCGTCTCTTTTTCATTCTCATTACCTCACCCCCACGCAATGAAGATCAAGACGCTTTCGCGGTCACTCGACGCCCATGCGCCCGCAGCGCAGGGTGCCCCGGCCCCCATTTCGCGCAACCTCGACCCAGCCTTGCACCCCTTTGCGCAGGCTCGCGAATACACGCGAGCCCTCAATGCCGTCAAGATGGAGCGCATGTTCGCCAAGCCCTTTGTGGGTGCCATGGAGGGGCATACAGACGGCGTGTACGTCTTGGAGTGTGATCCCGAGCGGGGGAACATCCTTGCGAGTGGAGCGGGCGATGGAGAGATTCGGCTGTGGCACCTCCCTACGCAGTCGCTCCTACAGGCTCTTCCCAGGGCACACAACAGTATCATCCAGTCGCTGTGCATCTCCCCGCTCACATTCTCCCCTTCGCCGTCGGGTCTGGGAACGAAGCGCCTCTTGAGCTGCGGGACGGATCGCACAGTCAAGCTCTGGGACGCCAACCCCGACAGTGGGCTCATGGAGGCACGCGATGAGGCAGAAGAGCAAGACGAGGATGGGACCGTAGGGTGGCTCAAGGAGCGCGAGGTGGACCGCACAGAGCCGCTCCTCACCTGGCATTCCAAGACGGCCTTTAACTCCCTGTCGCACCACGCCACCTCTCCCATATTTGCCTCGTCGTCGAATATCATCCAGCTGTGGGACCTCTCCCGGGGACAGTCCTCCTCGTCCTCTTCCTCGGCGTCCTCTGCCCTCCAGACGCTCCGCTGGGGCTCCACCATCTCCGACGAGTCCGAGTCCATCAACGTCGTCAAGTTCAACCAGTCCGAGCAGGAGCTCCTCGTCGCTGCGGGGTCGGACCGCGGCGTCAACCTCTACGATACGCGCTCAGGCGGCGCAGTCGGTGGCCTCAAGATGAAGATGCGCGCCAATGACGTATGCTGGAACCCACTGGAACCTACCGTCTTCAGTCTAGCATCCGAAGACCACAATCTGTACACATTCGATATCCGCAACCTCTCCACTGCCACGCAAATTTACAAGGACCACGTCTCAGCCGTCATGAGCTGCTCCTACTCTCCCACGGGGCAGGAACTCGTTTCCGGCGGGTACGACCGCACCGTACGCATCTGGAACGTCGGAAGGGGGAACCACTCGCGAGAAGTGTACCACGCCGCACGGATGCAGCGCGTCTTTGCTACGCGGTGGACCCTCGACGCCCGCTTCGTCCTGACTGGATCCGACGACGGCAACGTGCGCATCTGGAAGGCAAACGCATCGGATAAACTCGGGGTCCTATCGGGCAAGGAGCTCAAAGCAAAGGAGTACCGCGATGCCCTCAAGAAGAAGTGGGGCGGGCAGGGGCCCGGGTCGGGTGCCCGTGGCGTCGGCGATATTGGACGAATCAGCAGGCAGAGGAGGGTACCCAAGGCGATCAAGAGTGCGCAGGATCTCAAGAGGACGATGCAGGAGGCGGAGCGCGTCAAGGAGGAGAGGAGGAGGAAACATACCAGAAAGGGAGAGTCCAAGCCCGTCGCCGCGAGAAAGAACGCCATTCTTGGCCGGAGGGAGTAGTAGCGACGGAGGGCGTCTTCTCATTCCTCTTTTTGTACTTTTATCTATCAATCAATCACACACGACTTTGTCAGCAAGGCATGCCATTCGCTTTGATTTCCGCGCGTGCTCCTCGCGTGCTCCTTCAAGCCGCCAGCTGATCCCGCCACGCCTCGTACCGCCGCACCATCTCTGCCGTGATCCGCCTGCGCATCCCCAATGCCGCAGCCTCAAAGTGCCTCTGTGCGACAAAGGGCGCATCGAGGTCCTCGGTCATGGCGCGCACGCCCGCGTCTTGGCATACGGCCACGACTTCTGCGCCGGAGCAGCCTTCCGTCTGGCGAATGACGGACATGGAGAGAGAGCCGACGTCAGCTGACGTCCCCATTGGAACGCGACGGGTCTGGGACTCGTACTCACCAAGGAAGCGATTTTATCGAGGTCAAGCGCCGGGTCGGTGGGCATTGATGCGCGACGGATCTCCAGGATGGACTTTCGTGCAGATATGTCAGGTGGTCCGACGTACAGGAGGGTATCCAGGCGCCCGGGGCGGAGCATCGCAGGGTCCTATTGGGTGGGATGTGGGCAGTGGACAGGCGTCAGTATAGCCATATAGCCAAGTAGCTGTCAGGCGTGGCACGTTCGGCTCGCGCACACAAAACTCACAATGACTTCAGGCCGGTTCGTAGCGGCAATGACTACGACTTTCTCCAGTGCGTCTGCGCCGTCCATTTCCGTCAAGAAGCTCGCGATGACTCTGTCCGAAACGGCCGAAGCGCCACCGCCATCATCGCTGCCCGCTGCGGACCGGGTCGTCGTGAGGGCATCAATCTCATCGAAGAAGAGAATCGTCGGGGCTGCGGCGCGTGCCTTGCGGAAGAGATCCCGCACGGCTTTTTCCGAGTCGCCGAGGTACTTGCTGAACAACTCGGGACCTTTTACGCCAATCCAGTTGATGCCTTCGCTCTGCGCGCAGGCGCGCGCAATCATCGTCTTGCTGCACCCTGGAGGGCCGTACAGGAGCACGCCCTTGCCCCCGCTGATGCCCAGCTTCTTCATCTTGTCGCCGTAGCGGAGGGGCCACTCCACCGTCTGGTGGATGCTGGTCTTGATTCTGGAGTACGGCGAGTCTGCTGAGCCTAGACCAATGGAAGACCACGAAAGCGGTGGAGGAGGCAGCATCGACCGCAGGGAAGATGGTCGCATGAGGGGCAAGGCCGCCAGCAAGTCTTCTAGCTGCAAGCGCATCTCCAGCGGTCTTGCCGCAGTACCCGATAGCTGCAAGTGGGCGATCCCATCGGCCAAGTCCGGGTGATCACTGGCTGCGGCCTCGGCGGAGAGACGCCGCCTGATGACCCTCATCCCGGCTTCTCGGACAAGCGCTGTCAGGTCAGCGCCGACGAAGCCGTGGGCTCGAGAAGCCACCTGGTGGATGTCGTCGCTTGTGAGTTCATGTGGGGTAGCAGAGAGCAGCGTCTGCAGAATTTCCACTCGTGCAGTGGCATTTGGCACGCCTGAGAGGATCGTGATACAGTGACACGAATCAGCGAGTCGTCACGGCATTTGTATACGCCTTCCTTCGTGCTAAGACTTACCAATCTCGATCTCCTTGTCAAGCCTGCCCGGACGTCGCAAAGCCGGATCGATGACGTTGGGCCGATTAGTCGCGGCGATGACAACGACGCGATCACCTTTGTCTCTCGAGGAAGCTTCTGCCGGCGCTTCCTCCTCGTCATTCTGGCTATCGTCGCTGGGCTCGTTTCGACCTTTGGAGCGCCGCTGGGAACCAGGCTTCTTCTTGAACTCTTGTCCCACGCCATCAATCTCCGTGAGCAGCGTCGCGACGACTCGACTGCCTACTCCATCATTCTCCCCCCCGCGGTTTCCAGCAATGACATCGATCTCATCTATGATGATGACGGCCATATCGTGCTTCCGTGCATCTTGGAAGACTTTGCGGATGCGGGATTCGGTCCGGCCATGATAAGAGGAAGACAGTTCCGGGCCGGATATCGTGAAGATCTGTGAAGGGGGTAGGAAGGAAGACGATATGGACAATGCCAGTGATGTCTTTCCAGTGCCTGGAGGCCCATGCAGCAACACGCCACGGGGAGGTTGAAGTCCTGGAAAGGCAGGGCAAGGGCATTCCCGATGTAAGGTGTAAGCTTAAGGAGCACTCCTTTCCAACAATGCACCCGCCCAAGGTACGCCAAAATGCTCACCATGTTCTCGGAAAAGCTCGGGTCTCATCAATGGGAGAAAGATCATCTCTCTGAGCTGCTTGACTTCGGCATCCAATCCTCCCAGCCTGCGTGACGAGCTTGAAGTCTTCTCTGACGTAGGCTTCGAGGAGGGCTCTTTCACTCGCTTGACATCGCCATCGGCAGCAGCAGTCCTACTTGACCGCACGCTGACCTCGGTGAGTCTTCCTATGCTCAGGACAGTTGATGGTACCTCGTCCTCCAGCGAGATGGCTCCGGCAGAAGAAGCGACCTGAAGGATGACATCAGAACCGTGGAAAGCGAGAGCTATGCGTTGAGCTGGTAGAAGATAGCCAACTTGGACTGCATTTGAGGCCGGAGGAGGGGGGATTGTCCATTGCTGTGTCAATCAATACTGCAAGATGAGATGACGTCGCTCTGCAATGCGGAGTCACTCACCCAAGACCTCCTTAGCAAGGATGGCGAGCATGTCTTTTGTGGGTCGATCCAGTCTCGGGCTTTTACGTTTCGTTCCATTCGTGATGACCTCTTCCACCTCAAGTCTCAGACTAGACGTAGGTGACGACTTGATGCCGCCAGACCGAGCGACTTCGACTTCGACACTATCTGCTGCTGCTGCACCGTAGGAAGGAGCATACAGGCAGCGTGGCAGTTGACCATCTTGCGACTGCCCACCTGCGGCATGACCAGACTTTGAGGGTGTCCCTTTAGCTTTGCCCAGTTGCGCATTTGTATCATATGGCCAGATGGCACCCGCTATCCACCTCTTGCCTTCGCTATGTGCAATCGTACTGCTGCCGCCGGCCTGTGCCTCGCCTACATTGGGAAGCAGACGGAGGATGGCCGGCTCTCCGGCGCCGATATTCAGGTCCCGCAGGAGATGTGGAGCAAGCTTGATGCGAGGCGAGGCCTGCGATGATGAAAGCGTGAGGCTTGTACGCGGCAGAGAAGAGGCAGCGGGGGTTACTTCGGTCATGCTCGCTGTCTGAGAGGATCAAGTAGGGAAGGAAGGCGAGGCGACGGGCGCGCAACGGACTTCAAGGAAAACCTGTAGGCGGAACGATGTTGCTTGGCCGCTGTGCTAGGTTCAAAGCGGGAAAGTCTAATGAATGGGAATTCAATCACACCCATGCTGTACCATGACCAACACGTTCAAGGTATCTGAGAAGATCTGGCAGCTGCCGGCATGTGAGACACGTGATCGCGCCAGGTGATTTTCTGGCCTTTTCCCACCTCCGCTTGAGGTTCATGAGCAAGGTCGCTCAGAACAGGCCCTGTTCAGTAACAATCGGTTGTATTGTATTCCCAGCTCGCCACACTGCTTCTGCTTTGGCTTGCACCCAAGCTGCGACGAGGAAGCGCCCGCGTGGAAGAATATGCTTTGCACTAGGACACGCGTGAACGGGGCAATTTCCTCGCATGGCAGTCCTGCTTCGCCTTGGCCTTGCGTTGCCTTGGCGAATGGAGGAAAATCTCCGCTATGAAAAGGGTGCGGCACACATGCAAAACAAGCTCCCACATAGTCTGTGATTCATCTGAATTCTATTGTACTATATCTCTTGCTATCCTTCCTCTACTGTAAGCGTCCAACGAGCCGACAATAGTCGTCGGGCTTGGCAAACCTGCCCGCTGGTGCAACGACGGAAAAGAGCGATGCTTACTCGAGGATCTTCTTGCTGAGAACCTTGCCGTTGTCGTCGATCTCGTAGACTGTTTGAAGCGCGGCGCAAAGAGGGGCAGTCGGTGCATGTATGCATCAAGACAAAGAATGTCAGCTTCGGCGAGAGGATTGACGACAGGCTAGGTATCAAAGCGAATACGGGCATGCGGTAACTCACCGAGAGGAACGCCAGTGGCAAGCTCAAGCTTGAGGGTCTCCTCGGGGGTCAAACCCTCGAGGTCCTTGACGAGGGCGCGGAGGGAGTTGCCGTGGGCAGCAATGATGACCTTCTTGCCCTGGAGGAGCTCGGGCTTGATCTTGGCCTCGTAGTAAGGGAGGACACGCTTGGCGGTGAGCTCGAGCGACTCGCCGCCAGGAGGGGGCACGTCGTAGGAGCGGCGCCAGATGTGGACCTGCTCCTCGCCGAACTTGGCGCGGGCGTCGTCCTTGTTGAGGCCGGTGAGGTCTCCGTAGTCGCGCTCGTTGAGAGCCTGGTCCCGGGTGATGGGGATGCCTTCCTGTCCAATCTCCTTGAGTTGGATAGCGAGGGTGTTCTGGGCACGCTGGAGGGCCGAGGTAAAGGCGAGGTCAAAGGAGGTGTAGCCGTACTTCTTGAGCTCCTGGGCGCCCTTGAGAGCCTCGGCCTGGCCCTGCTCGGTGAGGGCGGGGTCCTTCCAGCCGGTGACTGGCGGTAGCAGGGAGAATATGTGTAGTACCGACGTCTCTGTCTGTCAGTGACAATGCTGCATACAGTCACCTGCCTGCCCCTCGAGGCACACGACGACAAAGACTTACACAAGTTGAGCTTGTTCCACTCGGACTGTCCGTGGCGGGTCAAGACGAGAAGGCCGGGCATGTTGATTGTGGGAATGTGGGTGGTGTGGTGGTGGAGGTTGTGGAGATGAGCGCTGCAAAGGTAGTGGAGATGTCAGAAGAAGCGCCTTTCTCAGCAGAATGGTACAACATGAGGGAGCCGCTGCCTCACTCCGCCCCTCCCGCGCGCAAGACGCTGTGTTGGGGTCCCTTCGGCGGGATTCGCAGGGGCGGGCCAGCCAGACGGGGCCAGAAGAGGGCGCGGCGCGTCTGCCCCCGGCCTCGGCCTCCACCGTGTGTGCAGTGTAGTGTGCACGCCCATTTGCAATGGCTTGCGTGCTCCTCGTGCTCCGCCACGCCTTGCCGGACCACTAGAGGTCGGCTTGCCCGTGAGTCGCTTCCGGCTACCGTCCAAGACAGGGTTGTCCCGATGAGACGATCCAGCTTGCTTTCAAAGGCACGATTCGATGCGACGGAGTGATACCCACCAAATCCAGCCATCGCGGCACTGGCTGCCAAAAGTACACTTGATACGACCGGGTGCGGGAACGACGACACGAGGCACCGTAGTGGCCAGAGGACGTTGGCACTGGTACAATAGGCGCCTCAATGGCATTGCCATGACCGTCGGACCAATTGATACGTCTTGTTGGCTGAGGAGAGAAAGAACGATGCGCTCTAGCGCGACTTCAAGTATTGTGCGAGCGCCTGTTCAGGCCTGTAGCGCTGCGGCTTGCATGGTGGCGGGATGGGCCTCCATCAGCAAAAAAGGAAGCGATGCGATACCATGATTGTATGTGAGTATTGTACTGATCTAACTAGCGCTAGCGAGTTGCGACGTCCTCGCTCGCCGCGAGGCGGGCCCGCAACCTTGTCCTCGCGGCTACCCGTGCTTGAAACAAGCAACGGCCGTTTTGCGTGCGGCCAATTCGCCACGCCACGCCACTCCACGCCACGCGGCGCCGCGCAATGCAACGCGGGGGAAGCAGACGGAAAGAAGGTCGATCGGGGGAAATCAAAGTCGGGATGAGATCCAATGAGACGAAAGGAACCCTTGCGGACTCGCAAAGGGGACGACGACGATGCCGAGACGCCGAGTCGATGATCTTTGCCACCACTGCCAATTACCGCCCATTAGCCTTTTGATACCACACGTTCACACACGAATACCCCGGCACTCCCTGCCATCGACGTAGCAATCGACGCCGCGCACCACCTCCACACCACACTACGCCCACCGCCCACGATGCCATTCGGACTCAAGAAGAAGCAAAAGGGCAACAAGGGGAGCAAGTCCATGGGCGATGTTCGTCAGGCCGCGCACGATCAGCAGCAGCAGCAGCATCAGCAACATCAGCAACATGGTCATCACGGCGAGCAGGGGAATGGTGGCGCATACGGGACAGGATCCTATAGTCAGGTGCAGGCGCAGCAGCAGCAGCAGCCTCACCCACACCCACACTCGAGCCTCTCCAAGACGCCAATGAACCTCTGCGGCCTGCCCATTTCCGTCTATGGCCTGCGCGAAGTCACGCCCTCGAGTAGTCGCTCGAGTGCGCCTCCGCCACCAGAAGTGTGCGTGTGCATCCACATGCACGGGCGTGGTGGCAGTGCAGACAATGAAGAGCATATATGCCGTGGTATATGGGCTGCGGCTTCGGAGGAAGTAGCCAAGAGAAGAGGCGGCGGTGGCAGCGTGCGGCCACGCGAGTTACTCGTCGTGGGCTTCGACGCACGCAACCACGGACACCGCCTCACCAACGACGTAGCACAAAAGGGATGGGGCGTGGGCAACGAGCAGCACGCCATGGACCTCTACAGCATGATCCTCGGCACCGCCGCCGACGTCAGTCACCTCGTGGATATGCTCCCCGCCTACCTCTTTCCCTACGACGATCGCCGTGTCACCACGTGGGCCGTCACGGGCAAGTCCCTCGGTGGGCACGCTGTATGGCATGTACTCAAGGACGACCCGCGCGTCACCGTCGGGGTACCCATGATTGGCATGCCAGACTATGAGCGGCTGCTCGAGTTCAGAACAAAGCAGAGCTTCAAGTCCAATGGACCACCCACGGTGCCCGCTAGCTTAAAGGCGCTCGTCAGGCTGCGCGACCCGGCACATGCAAAGTACGATCGGTGGGGGCAGGAGAATCCCTAGTGAGTGGCGCAGTGCAGTGCAATTGATGGTTGTACAGTACTAACTCTGTCCCTCTTCTCTCACCATACCCACCCGCAGCTGGGGCAAACGCATCCTCGCCCTCTCCGGCGCACAAGACAAGCTCGTCCATCCCTCATTTTCGCAACCCTTCCTAGCCCGCCTCCTCGTATCCGAACCAACGGGACCCGGCGGCGAACAGCAGGGCTTAAAAGTGCGCTTCATAGACGGCGTCAAGCACGAAGTCACCGATGAAATGGTTACAGAGGCGGGGCAGTGGGTCGGGCAGTGGGCATTGTTGGCGTGAGAGCTGAGGCGAGGAGTGTGGGTGGATGTATGCGTGCCGCCAATGGACTAGATGACCTTGTAACGTTCCCTGCGCGTCTGTCTTCTTCTGTTGTTCTCGATCAATCATGTGTGCTTGTAACCCACCCACCATTTACCCCCACCCAATTCGCTCCTCGCCCTCGTCCCTCGCGCGCTCCGCGTAGGAAGTGTGTTGCGAATCGACTTTACTAGATACCTGAACGTACAAGGTACTTTCGTCTTGCTTGCCACGCACGCACATGTGCTTTCTTGTGCTCTTTGCTCGTCGTCTCGTTTTGTCTTTTTCGTCGTTCGTCCCTACGTTGGTCGAGACTGAGTCTGAGCTTGCGTGCAGTGCAGTGCAGCCCCCCTCACGCCGCGTGCGCACAGACCGTGCGGGTCGTTGTCCTCGTGACCAGCGCTTGGGCGCACGCGCTTTGTCCCCCCGCCCACGCGTATGGTGCAAGCCACACCAAGATCTCGAACCACGCCGCATCAGGCATTCGGATGGGATTTCTTCCCCTCGAGCATTGCGAAGCCACCTGCAGCACAACATATTCTAGCGATGAGGCCTTGATGCAGGCTTCCTTCTTCGCAGCTGAACCAGGTGCAGAGAGTGACACTACGGTGGGTCAGGACATGCATACATGCTTGTTCCTTGCGCCCTTGCTGCGCCCCCCCTTCGCGTCCTAATCCATTCCATCGAGGGCTGAATGCTCGACCGGCACAAGCCTTCAGCCCAGCGGGCGGCCGTAGATCAATCTGCGCTTCTGGCCTCAACGGTGGCCTGGTCCGGCAACGCAGCAGTCGCGGCCAGTAGCAGCAACCGTCACGAACCCATCGTGTCAATCCCTCGTCTCATTTCCTTCCAGAGTCAAATCCCCTTTGCCGCGCCCCGTCCACCATACAGCCGCAAGAGATGCAAGCCCACGCCTATTGTAAGGCGGCGGCCGCCGCCACATGTGTCGCAACCTCGTCGCTCGAGCGGATCAATCCATTGCCGGTTGCGGTGGCGGTTGCTCTCGCGACGCTTGGGCCCGGGCGCACCTGGCCGCTACCCGTGAGGCCCGCACAGAATTTCGTGTCACATCCTCGTCGATGTCAAGACCTAGTCGATGTCACCGTCGCATCGTATCCGCCGGGGCCCTTCCTCAGCAACACTCCGCCGCCGTCAGGGCAAGACATCCGACGATTACAGTCTGAGAGGCACATGATGAAAAAAAATGTGTCGCAGACGAGAGCGAGACTCCATAAAGGTGGCAAGGGCACCACCAATCTAACGTCCTCGTCCCCAACATCTACCACCCACCAACACACGCACACACAGCATTCACCAACGCAACCCATCGACTACCAACGTCCGCGCCCTACCACCTACACACCCACATACCAACCATGTCGACCTCTCAATACCCGCTGTCCGTCTCCTCTCCCTGCCTCGAGCCAGCAACTAGCAGCCAGGTCACGCTCCTCCCGGCGCCGAAGATGACGCGCCGCAGGACGCAGATCCAAAAGGCTCTCCAGTCGCTTACGTCTGGCTTCGCTTCCACTAGCGAGCAGCCACAGAGCTTCCTTGACCTCAAGGCAGACCGCGCAGAGACGGCATCCCTCCTCTCTACCGGTCGCGAGTCCCATGCAGACTCCGAGGCGACGTGTGTCGATGACGACGCAGAGTGCCAGACCCTCAAGGCCATTGACGAGGTGAGTACAATACACGATGCGCTACATCACCTGGTGTCCAGACGTCTCCAACTGACTTACCTAGTATCATTTGCACCTCTCCCCTCCAGCTGCCATCCACACATGCTCCTCGTTCCGCTGGCCGCCCTGCCTTCGTCGAGCCTCAGCCCATCACCGAGCAAGACCCCGTAAAGAGGCAACACCTTATCAACCAGACGTGGCTCTCGCGCGGCGTAGACGTCACCAACCCGAGCTGGGGGCCCGCCCCTCAGTGCACCGTCGAGGAGTGGGAGTTCGCCATCGATGACTTCTTCGGGGACGTGCCTGCTTCGTACTACCGCGAGAAGCGCGCAGCCGAGAAGAAGGAGCGTAGCGAGCGCAAGGCACTCGAGAAGCAGCAACGCATGGCGCAAAAGGCTGCTAAGAAGGCCGCAAAGGAGGCGGCCAAGTCCGAGGCCGAGTCCAACACCAAGTCCAAGGCTGTCCTTGCACGCCTAGCTACCTCGGCGGGCTGGATGCAGTAGGTGCTGGACACCTCTTGCCGAACGGCGATGCGAGCCTACCCGAATCGAGGCTCGGCTGTTCCCAAGCCTACGCACATGACACCGATATACCGCGTCCGAGCTCGATGTCTCCGTTCCTGGACTCTGTGCCGAGCCCCAAGCGTTTCGTTACCTGCTACATGTTTTCTTTACCATGCTGTATCTTTAGCCTCGTCCTCTCCGTCTCGGCGTCCATGCTGCTCCCTGAATGCGAAAACGGTCACTGTTCGACGTGCACCCTTACTCACGTCCGAGTCACAGGTGACTCCTTGGCCTTTACTTACAATCAATGCCTGCCATCGATGTGTGTCGCCCATGCGCCAGTTGTACGTAAGTAGTTGTGCAATATGCGTTTTGATTATCGCAACACGAGCCTGCACCAGTTCGACGTACGCCCCTACTACTTGCTGTCTTCGAGTACCCTCCTCACCTCCCGCCGGATCAGCCTGACCAGAGCATCGTCTCCATCATCTCCATTCGAGCTGGAAATGGCGCGTCCAGCATCATCCACCACGGCCTCGGCGGGCTGGTGACGGGCGGCAGCAGAGTCTTGGGCAAGGGCCGAACTGGCCGAAATCTGGATAGAGCGGTGCACGAACTTGCCAACGATCTGTGAACGCAAATTGTTGCATGTGGAAATCAGTCTTAGTTCAGCAGGAAGTGTAGCATATATGCTTTTCGCCTTGGCCGGGCACTCACGTCAAGCTCAACGTTGACGAGCTCCCCGGGCTTCTTCTTGCTAAGACCAATGACGTCTTGCGTATGCTTGATGAGCATGACACTGAATTCTACGACTTGCTTCCTGGTTTCGGGTGCGTCTCCAGCGGCAATGTCGTCCCTCAATTCTCCAGCCGTCGATTGCAATTTACCGCCATTGGGCGGAGAAACGTCAATGAGAGTGAGGGAAGCACCGTCGAGGGTGACGTAGCCCTTGGGTATCAGGTACGGCGAAAGCTCGGAAGGAAGAGGCAGCGTTTCGGGAGCATGCGTGAGGCGCAGCGTCAGGGTGAGAGCATTGCCATTTGGAACGACGGAGCGTAGCAGGGCCGTAGTGTCGACGTGGCCCTGCGAGGGGTAAGTGTGTGAGGTGTTGCGCGTACGGACAAGAGACAGGAGCGGTCAGCGAGGGGAAGAAAGTCATATTCGACACCGCAGCTCGACGAACCTGTACGAAGTGGCCGCCGAAGCGCTTTTCGCCCTTCATGGCACGTTCACAGTTGACGGAATCCCCCACTGAAAGCTTGCCCAGGTTGGTTCTCCTCAACGTCTCAGGAGCCACGCCGACTTTGAAGCTCTGGGCATCGAATTCGGTGACGGTGAGGCAGGTGCCATTGACGGCAATGGAATCGCCGATTGTGCAGTCGTCGAGAATGGGGCCGGCGGAGCCAATGGTGAGAGAGTAGCCGCCGCCCCCAGACTGAGTCGAGTCTAGTGGGTCGACGGCGACGATGGGGCAGAGAAGCTCAATGAGGCCGGTGAACATGGCTGCGGATAGTCGTGAGGTCGTGTGATGGTATCGATGGCTGAATGCTGGTTACTAGATACAGTGGTGAGTCAAGAGCAGCCCTTGGGGGAGGGGGGGTCAGTTGCGCAACGGCACAGCGGAACGACCTTCCGGTGTTGCGGTGAGCCGGAAACGGACATTGACCGTGACTCCCCGTTGGCTTACGTAACTCCTTACTCCACTCCACTCGCGGAAGATAGTCCGTGGCAACCAGGCACGTGATCCGGGCCCAATGCTCTCGTGGGCCTCGAGACGCGCGTCCCACTGCCTACGCTGGTCTACGCTGCCTACGACGGTGCGCACCAGCCACCACAGAGAGGATCACGACCAACTTGCGAATCCTCGTCACCATCATCACCATCATCAACGGCACTCACCCGCACTTTGTCCCTCTTGTTATGCCATACTAGACCGCTACAATCGCACCTCACTCCCGCACAAGCCTTGCAAGCGCTCTCCCATCGCCACGCTTACTGATTAACCGCACTCACAATGGTAAGCACAGGCGTCCCTACTGAGGGCGGAATGGCTCCATTGCAACGAGCATCTGCTCATGTCATATGCTGCGTTGTCCTTCTTTTCTCTCTCCACAGGGCCAAGCTCCTAGCGGCAACGCCGGCCGCGGCCAAGGCGACAAGGACAAGGTAGGTACATCGCTGTATGCCGGCCGCGCCTTTGCGCCAAACCTCGCCTTGCTAATTCGCCTCGCACCCCCGTGGCGCCACATTACCACCTCCCCCATCTCGCTTCCACAGAAGAAGGACCAGCAAAAGAAGTGGGAGCCGCCTCTCCCAACAAGAGTGGGCAAGAAGAAGAGCAAAGGGCCCGCAGCCGCTAGCAAGCTGCCACCCGTCTACCCAAACTCGAGGTGCAGATTGAAGCTCCTCAAGATGGAGAGGATCAAGGACCACTTGCTTCTCGAAGAGGAATTCGTGCAGAACCAGGAGAGACTCAGGCCTCAAGAAGACAAGGATGCAGAGGAGAGGACAAAGGTAGACGATCTAAGAGGAAGTCCGATGAGCGTCGGGACATTGGAGGAGATCATCGACGACGAGCACGCCATTGTCAGCAGTGCAACAGGGCCAGAGTACTACGTCCCCATCATGAGCTTCGTCGACAAGGACATGATCGAGCCTGGCTGTCAAGTCCTCCTGCACAATCACGGCCATGCCGTCGTCGGTGTGCTGGCAGACGATGTCGATCCCATGGTCAGCGTCATGAAGGTGGACAAGGCTCCGACGGAGACGTATGCAGATGTCGGTGGTCTGGAGCAGCAGATTCAAGAGATCAAGGAGTCGGTCGAATTGCCCCTCACACATCCGGAACTCTACGAAGAAATGGGTATCCGCCCACCCAAGGGTGTCATCCTTTACGGCCCACCCGGAACGGGCAAGACGCTTCTCGCCAAGGCCGTCGCCAACCAGACGTCTGCCACCTTTTTGCGGATGGTAGGCTCCGAGTTGATCCAGAAGTACCTCGGTGATGGACCGAAACTCGTGCGCGAGCTGTTCCGCGTCGCCGACGAGAATGCCCCCACAATCATCTTCTTGGACGAGATCGATGCCATCGGCTCAAAGCGATACGACGCTTCCTCGTCGGGCGAGCGTGAAATCCAGCGCACACTCCTCGAACTTCTCAACCAAATGGACGGTTTCGACACGCGCAACGACGTAAAGGTCATCATGGCCACCAACAAGATTGAGAATCTGGACCCTGCACTCATCCGTCCGGGCCGAATCGACCGAAAGATTGAGTTCCCCCTTCCCGACCATAAGATCAAGATGTCCATTCTCCGCATCCACACATCGCGGATGAACCTCGCGCCGGACGTCGATCTCGAATCGCTCATTTCCGAAAATGATGGTCTGAGCGGTGCAGATATCAAGGCATTGGCTACCGAGGCGGGTCTGCTGGCGTTGCGCGAGAGGAGGATGCAGGTTACTAAGAAGGACTTGGACAGCGCAAAGGAGCGGGTGCTCGCCAGGAACGAGGACCAAGGCCCTGCAGGGCTGTACCTCTAAGAGGCTGTCGCCCTTGCCGTGCATTCCTGAGTCTCTGCAATGTCATCTTCCTGTCCCGTCAGTTTTGCACTGGTGTGATGCCTCCTTCTCAATGTCCGCGACTGCGTCGTAAGGCCACTAAGTACAACACACGAATCCCACTCTCGAAAGCAGACGTTGGACAAGGTAAGAAGATGTGTCATTGCAATTGAACAGCAACAGTAATCTTGATCTGCAGCAAAGGGCGAGACTCCAAAACAACGACCTCTCAGACGTGGTGTTGTGTGGTGAGGTGCAAAGGCCATCCCGAGTAGGTCTAGAAGTAGGGAAGACTGCAGTGGGAAGAGCAGCACCGACCGTCGAA
Organism: Quambalaria eucalypti; assembly: GCA_004016185.1. Taxonomy (NCBI): domain Eukaryota; kingdom Fungi; phylum Basidiomycota; class Exobasidiomycetes; order Microstromatales; family Quambalariaceae; genus Quambalaria; species Quambalaria eucalypti. The sequence goes on from RRYC01000272.1 coordinate 41,496, forward strand.
CGTACGAGACAGAACGAAGGACGGGCGGGCGAACGGGCGGGCGGCTGGAGTGGGCCCGGGGAAGAGAGGAGTTCAAAGAAGCAGTAAAGGGGAGAAGGCCCACTGGATCCCACTGGAGAGGGTATCATCAACATTGATTTGACTAAAAGAGATGCGTAAAAGAGTGTGGTCGTGCGGGTGGTGCGGCCTCTGCGAAACGGCTGCAGTCTGCCCTGGTTCGCACTAGTAGTGAGTCCTCGAAAGCCCCTGTGCGAGCGTATTACTGGGTCGAAGAAGCAAGGCCGCTCTCCTGGGGCCGAGATCGGGCACATCTGAGCTCCTATTGACGGTACTCATTAGGCGAAAATGCGTGCCGCGTGGGGTTGCGTGGATCGACCATTCTATCACCAACGGCCATCTCAGCGTCTTCCTGCCGTCCTGCTGCTGCTGCTGCCAGTGCACTGAATGGCGGAAGTCGCTGCGCGCTCTGCTGCATCACAGCGCTCGACGATGCAGATCGATCCCGGCCGGTTCCCCACATGGGGTTGACACCGCTGCCTGCGCTGCCAGGAGCACCTTGGCGGGAGCCTCCAATGGTGTGACCCCCGTATTGCAGGCTCAGCTGTGCCGAAGCGGGGCTATGTATCACGAAACCGTTGGGATCAGGTGCAGCGTTGTTTGAGCCAATGCTACCACGACTGAGAGGAGGTCGTGGTGCGCTATGCGATGACTGCCTCCGAGCAGGCGGTGGTCGAGCCACTCTCCGCCGGTCGTCCTCTAGCGCCTGAAGCGGAGGTAATTGAAAGCCTGAGAAGTGCGAGTGATTCGAAGACTGCGAGTGAGAAGAAGCTGGGGGCGGCCCTGCCATGCCATACGGGTGGAACCGCGGAGCCATCGTGTGGTGGAGGGGGGAAGCGGATCCTCCTCGCTGAATCGACGAGGCTCGGCTTCGACTGCGAGTGCTTTGCCGACTGACGGACGTCCTCGCACCCACAAGGTGTGCTGGAGCCGGAGAGACGCTTCCGGAATGCCGCTCGGCAGCTGTCATGGCCTCCATGTTGGAGACGAGCTGGGGATCCAGGGATGAGATGGACCTAGCATCGTTACCGGAGCGCAGGGATTCTACGGACCCGGCATGGTGGTAGTGGTGGGGGCCGTCTTGCCCGAAAGCATCCAAACCCGAGCTGAGACTCGACGCTGAGCTTTGCCTTTGTAGCATAGCTGGGTGAGGTGGCCTTGGTCTTGTGCCTTGAGGTCCAGGATCGCTGTCGCCGGTAGCGTAAGACTGCACCGAAATAGGGCGCCCATTGTCGCGCATCTCCCCCATGATGTGTGGGTATGGACCCGCATTCCCGAAGAGAGGTCGAGGTTGCAGCCCCGGAGAGGTGGCCATGTAACCCGAGGATATGTAGGGCTGCTGCTGCTGCTGCTGAACCATGAATCCGGGGCCCTCGGATGGACTGAGACCGGAGGGAGAACGTGGACTGTGTGTGGGAGAGAGATTGCTTTGAAGAGGTTGCTTTCCCCTGGCCTTTTCGCTCTTCCAATCCGTCGGCGCAGGATTGGAGAGCCACTCGACTTGCTCCTTGTTCTCGCTCGACGCCAAAATCTGATTTCGCTTCTGCATTACCGCACGTGCACGATCTCTCGCTGCCTTTTCCTGAGCCAATCGCTTGGCTTTCTCCGCCTGCTTGGCCGCCTTCTCGGCCTCCTTTTTGGCCTTCTTCGGATCTGCAGGTGGCGCAGCAGCCACAGGCCTGGACACATCAATGGACGTGTCAAAGGACTGTTTCGCAGCGTCCGCACTTGGATGCGTTGGCCGAGGGAGGGCAAGCGACGGTCCGCGGCTATTTGATGCAGCACCAACGTTGGGGTCCTGAGCGTGGCCATGCATACCTGTGCTAGAGGTAGAAAACACGGATGGAAATGTCATTCCCCATCCTTTGCGCTCTGGTGGCTGCTGACTCGGCGCAGCGCCTACCGTGAAGTCGTCCGAGGGCCGCGGCACAAACGTTTGCCGATGGTCTGGTTGCATGTCGGGGCGTGTTGGTAGCGACGAGCCATTCTCTGGACCACGGGAGACCTGTTGGCCGGCCATCGAGTACACCGAGGCGGATTCCGGGAACGCGGGATACTGGGAGGCGTCACGAGCACCGGCTCTGTAAAACTGCGGCGGGTTGCCATCGGCTCCTTCTTGCCGCGTTGCTGCAGGTGGCGCACCTGGGGGCTGATTGCGGTAAAAAGGGATGCGCTGCAGATTGGAGGGAAGCTGGCCCTCTCCAAATGCCGGGCGGTGCTCGCCTGGCATGTTCGAATGGGAAGGCGGCAATGCCTGTCGCGCAGCAGTTGGGTCCACCGACCCGAGATGAGCAGCGTCCCCTTGAGGGGCAGGCGTGGCTACCGCGACTGGTGCACGATTCTTAATCGGCTGCAAGCGGGGTGCCACCTTGAGGAAATAGGGGTGCTTGAGACAGTCTCGAGTCGTTGCTCTGTTCGCTGGATCGTAACGCAGCAAGTCTTCGATGCAATCAACGAGCTCACTTGGCACTCGCGAGCTGAAGAGAGAGGAAAACTTCATGGGTGGATGTTGCTTCGAGAAGGAGAAGTGAATGCATCACGGATGGCGCCGTTGCAAATATGTGCAAGTCAGCAGAGCAGTCATAGTTCGTGGTCAGCCTTTTGCTGGCGGCATACACTCACCTTTGGCCATTGGAAACCGACACTGGCTGCCATCCGATCACCACGCTCCCATGGCCCTCCGCCCCTTATCCGGCCGCGAGAATCCAGACCCCATTCGGATGTCGGCGTGCCAAGGACTTCGCAAATCTGCAATACTTGATCCACCTCGCTGTCGCCCGGAAAGAGCGGTTTCAAGTTCACCAATTCCGCCAGAATGGTCCCCAATGCCCACATATCCACCGGATTGGAGTAGTCCCGAGAGCGCAGCAAGACTTCCGGGGCGCGGTACCACCTCGTCGAAACGTACTCCGTGTAAGGAGGCTTCGATGCCGTTTCTCGAGCGAGTCCAAAATCGGCGAGCTTAACAATGACAATGACATCTCTTTCCGGTGCGGTCCCCGGCTTGGCACCAGGATGGCTAGCGGGATAGTCGTCCAGGCCAGTCGTGGTGATCAAAAGGTTTTCTGGCTTCATATCGCGATGAAAGTAGCCATTCTCGTGAATGTGGTGAAGTCCGAGGATGATCTGCTCGAAAATGGACGCGACAAGGCCACCTGCCAAGGGCCGCCCCTTGCGCGACTTTGTCAGCTGATACAGATTGCCTTCCATGCATTCAAAGACGAAGTGCAGCTCCTTGATCGAAGGGTCCAGAAAAGCATCGTAGAGGGGGATAATGTTGGGGTGATGAGGGATGTCGAGAAGTGACTGAAGGGAGCGACGATATGCAAGTGTTACGTAGCCGTGAAAGTCAGATGGCTGGTTCGGTCGGCGGCAGAGGCTGGCCGGAGACTTGACCCTGAGCGGCGGTACTCACCTTGAGCTCTTTGAGCTTCATGCAGTCGTTCCAGCTCTTGAATGGTTTCTTCATGCGCTTGATGGCCACCAAGCGCTTGCCCACGTACTCTGGTCTGGTGGTAGGATGCTGCATCGGACTGAGCATAGTCCCACTGGGCAATGGACTTTTCCAATCGGCGAGGCACACCGTCCCGAATGAGCCGTCTCCTACTGCCTTGATCACAGTAAAGTCCCTGGGGCCTTCGCGCATAAGCGAGGCTGCCGTCGTAGGCATGAGCGTGGCGGCACCTCGCTGTGCTGACGGCGGGGCACTGATGGGCATGCCAAGGCCATTGTTCGCATGTACTTTGGAGGCCGCATCTTGCACGGAGTGCTGGCGGACAGTAACATTGGAAGATCCCGACGCTGAGGCCGTGTAGGCGCCAGAGTACATGCTGCCAGGGATGGGATTCCGACTGGAAGATGCGACGGGAGCAGCGGAGGACGAAGCACCACTATACTGCGGATGAGTGTCTTGCAGCCCGGGGGAAAGTTGCTGATGGAGGTGGTTGTGAGGATATGACGAGGGGTACTGTAGACCGTCCTTCACACTGGCATAATGGTTGGGCGAGGGCGCGGCAGCCAGTCCGTGCAGGATGGGCATTTACCACCAGGCTCGGAGAGGTGCTTGCGCTCGTAGGGAGCAGAGGTAGGTCGAAGACTCTGGCGTGGTAGGAGAGGGAGAGGGCCTTGCTGACAGGGTCTGGTGGGTAGGTACTGTCGAGATGCTGCGGTGCTCGTGAGCAGGGCCGTGTCGTTGAGAGGCACGCGACTTTCTAGGCGAAACGAGGGCCGTGAAGAAATCAATGGATGGATGGATGGTAGCAGAATAGGATCGTTGGGTGGTCAGCGCTGGCGGCGTGGGGGCTCAGGCTGCGGCCAAAGTTGCGCCCGAGAGCATGCCACGGCAGCATGGAACCAGGAGCACCGGAGTACGCCGGGTGAGACAAGCTCGTGCAAGTGCACGAAGCGAACGGGTGCAAATGCAATGTGCTGCGAGTGGGCGGCTGGTATGACTTGACTCACTAATTGGAAACGGCGATCACCCCAATCTGAGAAGAATCCAGCAACGGGCGGCGTCGAAGTTGAAGGAGGCCGAGACGAAGCGTCAAGGCGTGGTTGTGTATGCGGGTGTACGAGTGTACGTCTGTCCCGGACAGAGAAGTAGTGGGACAGAGACGAGGACCCAAAGGGCTGGACGTGCGGGCCGCGTCGACGGGTTACCGGACTCGTGCAATTCGATGCGACGGAAGGAGGATGTGTGTGGCGCGGTGCGGTGGAGGATGCGCTTATGGCTGGAAGCTCATTGAGATGGAGAGCGGGGAGGAGGCGTCTTCGAGGACAGGACAGGACAGGACTGGACAGAAGAGTGCGGACCTTGGTTGGAGGGCCGTGGGGACAAGGGAGGTTTCCTTGGCTTGGCTGGGGAGCAGTACTGGCGGCAGATCGGGGCTTGCTCTCTCTCCAACACACACAACACACAGAGAGACAGGCTCAGACCATGCTCACACTCTGTTCAATTGGCTCGTTACACGCTCAACATCACCCGGTCGTCCGCCTGCCTGCCTGCCTGCCTGCCTGCCTGCCCGCACACACGCCCCTCGCTCAACCGCACGGCCGCCTGCCGCTCTGGGCGGGGCTGCCTGCCTATTGAGTACGCAGAGGACGCGACGGACACGCACACGCACACGCACACGCACTCAGCGCAGGCTACGCATGCCACGCACGCCCGCGCATGTACACTAATCAAACCCACGCCCGCACGTCCGCCTGCCCGCCCACTCGCCCGCCCGCCTCCCGAGAGTCTACAATAGCACGCACTTCGTTGCAACGCAACGCAGCACCACTGCACCGAGCAACCCAACACCGTGGCGCAGGCCAGCGACTGACTATGTACTTGAGTACCAGCACTTACGTTTTACACAACATTGCAGAGAAGTGGCAGCGGCAATCATGGTCCCCGACAGTGCGCAGACGAATACGGGGTCCCCCCTTCAAGCTTGTAGTGGCAATTTGGCGGAGAGTCTCACTGGCGCCACCCCACCCTTCTCGGCAGTACCAAGGTAAGGCGCTCGACTGCCGCGTGGCTCGCAATATGCTCGTCTGCGCAGACAGATACGACGGGCACGGGCAGAAGGCAGTGTGCGCAAGCAAGCAAGCAAGCAAGCCTCGGCCGCCCTGTGCGCTTTCAAGAAGGAGGTGCCGAGACGTCGCCAGCTCAAACGTTCAGTGGTATAGTGCAAAAATTAGAGCTGCTCCTCGAGTGCAAGCTCTGCCTGTTTTCCGTTTGGATCGCCGTTCAATTGGGTCCCCCTCAGACAGGGGCGTTTGCCTTTGATCGGTAACAGAGTGGGCCGTCAACGCTCAGTCAGACGCGTATAGCGTCCGAGTGAGCTGACGACGGAAGTCATTTACGTGCCATTTGGAGGGAAGCCGGTGCGCGTACGAGGATCACAGCGACATTGCATTGGTCACTTTGCGGCCGGGTGCTCGGGCCTCTTTTCATACCATCCAAGATTGGATTGGATTGGATTGGGATGGAATGGATTTGACTGGGCACTTCTCTTTGCCTGCTCCTCACACCATTTCAGGCTGCGATTTCCGATTTTTGTCTCGTCTCCCTTTTCTCCTCTTTTTCTTCCCACGCGTCGGTCGCAGCTTGGCGGAGACTGGAAGTGCCCCGACGCACAAGGACGCGGGCGCAGCATCAGGAGGCGGCGCGATGAGGGCGCAGAGGGGCAGGCGAGACAAAGACAAGACACCCTTCCAGGGCGCAGTGAGCTGGTTGGCGCTTCTGCTTCCAGCCCTTGTCTTGCCTCACAGCTCCCGTGTTGCGGGGCTTCACCCCTCAATTCTCATCCATGTTTGCTCGTTTGCGGAAGCAATACGTAGACGTTGGCGGCCCCAATCAGCGCGGCGGTGACCCAAGTCACCCTGCCGCGCCGCTACGCTCTGAGAATTCTGCGTCTGGCTCGCTCAGCTCACAGCCTAGACAGCCAGCCAGCCAGCCAGCCAGCCAGCCAGCCAGCCAGCCAGCCAGCCAGCCAGCCAGCGAAGCCTGGGTCCGCTTCGGTAGTACCACCGCACTTAACTCCGCGTGGCGGCATGGCAAGCACGGCACACGAGTCTGAAGCTCGACTTGACTTAACACCGCATTGTGTCACACGCTACTACTTAACTAGTGTGGCACTTTTACGTTTGTCAATCAAGCCACACAGAGTTCAGCAGCCGCCCGCTTCAGTTGCGCCCGATTTGCGAAGAGGAGAAGAGAGATTGGAGCGGCGGCCGAAATGCGCGCTCACCGACTTGCTTCATTTGTCGGGAGCGCGGGCGCTGCGGGCCCCGATTCGGCAAAACTAACTGCGAAGAGGGGGGGTTGGGGTGGGCCACCTCGAGACAGACGGACAGAGGGGTCGCGCGCCCGCCCACCCGCCCGCCTGCCTCTCTCGCACGCACCCTCGCACCCCTGCTCGCTCGGCCTACTTATGAAGGCGCACGCCTGCGTCACAGCTGTGATGGCGACCAATGCTGCGACGCCGCCTCGTTCGTTGATCTTTCCCACAGCGCTGGCCCCAATCGTCGGCGATCGGACCCGCTCCAGTGCCAGTGGACCGGGGCGTGCTGCATGGCCGCGGGGCGGGGCGGGGCGGGGCGAGGCGAGGCGGGGCGGGCGGCGGCAGCAGCAGCAGCGGCAGGCGTATAGAAAGTCGCGGAATTCCCGACACAAAGAGGATTTTTTGCACTTTTGCCGACCTGCTTGCTCCTCGCTCACTCGCTCTCTCTGCCCATCCGCCAGTCCAAGGTGATGTTGCAGTGCAATGCAATTGAGCAGCCTTCCCACTTCTGGCTTAGCTAACGGGACCGACGAGACCGACGACTTCGGCAAGGGCCACCACCCCGCTGGCCCATGTGAGACTCGACGCTCCGCCCGTGTGTTCCACACTAATTGTCGAAGCAGACGCAGATAGACGGAGTACACGCCGCATGGATGACGCGCGCGTCACCACCTCGGCTGACTTTCCTTACCACGACTCCAGCAAGCCAGCAAGGCAGGCAAGTCCTTCAGGGCCAGAAGGTCAAGGTGAGACGCACCGGTACGATCAGCTCGTCGGGCGCACACCGCAGGGATTTGGGCGGTTCATTTTGTAGACCAACAGGCGCCAGCCCTGTCGTGAGCCGACTCAGCAACGAGCAACGGGCGGGGTACAACCTGAGCCCCGCCTCGTGGGCGTCATAGCCGCGTCGTGCAACCCTACGCGGGCAATCCTGGGTGAGCAGCAGAGGCGCAGCGCAAGCGCAAGCGCAAGCATCGCAGCATCGCAGCATCGTAGCATCCAGCGTCGGAAGTCGCCGTACACTTCCGCGGAAGGCGAGGCGCACCGGGCCGGCCTTGGCCCTTGGCGAGTCGTCTCGCACCATCACCACCAAGAAGACCGCACAAGCACTTGGCATCGGCTTGGTTCCGCCCTGACCCATGGGAAAAGGCGCGCACACCAAGCAAACGACACGCTCCAATCGAGGACTGGACGCTGGCCCAACGGGCACGGTGCGGGCTTGTCGGCGGCCCTTCCAAGCGCTTTCCGCGCAGTAATCAGCTTGTTGACAGGTTGCCAGCGCTCATGACGCCCACCTGCGCTGCGCCATGGACACGTGTGGGCAGTGCGTGGGGCGTGTACTTACTTACGATACGGGCGCTGACACAGCTGAAGACGAAATGCTTGCTTGCTTGCTCCCCCTACCGCCAGCGTGGCAACCGCTTGACTCTAGCGCCGATGTAGCTGCACAGACGCCCAATGGTCCGGACCAAAGACCGGCTCTGACCTCGCTCGCCCACGCCTGGCCCCAGCAATGTGATGAGGCGGACGCCAACGCCAGCGCCCTGGCCTCCAGTCTACGCTCACACAGTACACACGTACCGCCAAGACTCACATGGGAACGTAGTGTCCCATTCGCCAACTACCACGTCAGCACGTGAGATGGGCTCCGTCTCAGATTCCAACGCTGTAATTGAGACCTGCGTCATCAATACTACAGTACCTAAAAAAGGGCCAGGCGCAATCCATCGCCTCAGGGCGCAGTCAAAGTGGCGTCGATGAGCTCGCGAAATGTGGAGCCCTCTACGCCAAGAAATGCCAAGAGGGGCTTGGCGCCGGGGCACATTCACCGTGCGAAAAGATTGACCACACGAAGGGCATTCCATTCATTTCATGCATGTGGCCGGCTTGGGTTCGACGCCCATGAGGCAAAATGACTAAGCGCCACGCACCACATACCAAGTTCACGCTGCTCTACAGATCGTCGTCACATCGTCAATTTGAATATGGGCAGTTCAATGCTAAAGTGCTGGGACATGCAGAGGCTCATCAAATGGAACACAGATCACGGGAGTGCGCGGCCGCAATGAAGCTCCGAAGCAAACAGGAATCCCCCGCGAATACATGATGCTATCCCACGCGACCGTTGCCGTTGCCATTGACGCTCTGGTGGTGGCTCAATGCCTCGTCGGCGCGGTCCAAGTCTTTGGCAGACAGCGTCTTGCCTCCCAAGATTCCAGGCGTCGAGAGTCCCGAGACGGATCCCACCGAGTTGCCGCGGTGACGCGCCTTCATCACCAAGGGGAACTTGTAGACTTCATCTTCGTCCTCTTCGTCCTTGGCACCAATGGCCCTCCAGAAAGCAGATCCTCCCTTGTAGTCGCTGGTATCCAGCCCTTGCATATCCTGTGATGAGAAACGGCACGGTGGCAGCCACGACCAGGGGCACAGAGCAGGATTGTCAGCTGGGATCGCGCTAGCAAGGGAGGACGAGTCACGCCCCTCAGGAGTCGAGCGATACAAAGACGGAACACAGCCACTTACCTCCATCAACGTGCCAATGTCACCCGGCGTGCGGACCTTTGGACTTCCTGGAATGCTCGCTGGCGGTGGCACCTTTGCATTCATGTCGTCAAAGTAGCCGCCGTCGTCCTGCTCTTCGGCAAACGAGTCTGGGTATGCTCGCCGCAGAGCCAGTTGTCTCGCCTTGGCGTACTCGAGCCCAAGCTTCTTCCAGTCGAGCAAGTCGCTGAGCCGCTCGGTGCGATTCCTCATCGCAATACGTTGCCGCCTCGTCATGTTGGCAATCTTCTCCATTTGAGTGGTGAGGTTATCCACAGACTCCTCGACAGAGCAAGTCCTGCGATCGACGATGCCGATGCCGTACTGCTCCGGTGTCTCGAGAAGGTCTTCCATGAAGCATCCGAAACCGGAGAGGTTCGTGGTGATGCTGGGTACACCCATTACCGTGCACTCTGCAGGCGTGTAGCCCCAGGGCTCGTAGTAGGATGGGAAGACTCCCAGATGACAGCCGCGGACAAACTCCTCATAATCCAGGCCAAGGATGGGGTTGTTGGCGTTGAGGAACTCTGGGTGGAAGATGACCTTGACCCTGTCTTGCGGACGGTTGAAAAGCTGAACTCGGCGAATCTGGTTCAAGATGGGATCGGCGCTGTCGTCGGCCATGTTGTGGGTCACAACCGGGGGCAGGGAGTTCCTCTTGAGGGCAAAGATGCGACGCTTGAGGAGGATCTTGTCCGAGTCGGACAAGAGCGTCGTAGGGTCGATCAGGTCGTTGCCACCCTCGCCTTGGTACCGGGCAGTGCGCTCAAAGAGTCGCTCGCCGACCCGTGCCTGAATCTGCTCAACTGTGTCCCTCAGCTGCTTGGTCACCGCCTGACCCTTGAGCGCCTCAATCGTATAGGAGTTGGTGGCAGCTGGCATGATGATGAAGGCAACAACGGTCGTCTTGCTACCAGCTTTTTGCAAGCGGTAGTTGAGCCGCGCCAATGACTCGATGAACATGTCCACGCCTTTGTTCCTGTACTCGTAGCGGCCAGCGGTGAAGAAGTAGAGGGTGTTGTCGAGGTCAAAGTCATAGTGGCCGTAGAAGTGGCCCTTGATGAACTCGGAAATCTTGTTCTTCGCCTGTGCATGCAAGTTCTGGAACTCGTGCATGGCCGAGAACTTGACGACGTTGAGACCATTAGGCAAGACGCCGTCCGGCTTACGCTTGAGTAGATGCTCGCTCTCGTATGCTGTAATGTGGCTCACAGTGGTGAAGACATCGGCACAGTGTGCGGCTGCGCGTTCGATACAGTAGCGGTGGTAGATACCACGCTTCCCGGCCTCGTGGTCTACATCGAAGTATTGCAGGTTGTTGTAGAAGTCCACCGAGCCAGCACAGAGGTAGCGTCCTAGCAGCGTGGCGTGGGTGGTGAAGATGGTCGTGACATCAATCCTTCTCTTGCGACAGAGCGGAATTGCGAGACCAGCCTGCCACTCGTGGAAGTGAGCGACAATGGCCCGCTTGCGCTCGTTGACCGCGAACTAAAGTGGTACGGGGAGCAGAAGAGAGGTAGCGGCACAGAAGGAGGGAGATGAGGGAGTCGAGTCAGTTGCGAGAAGAACGCCAAGTGGACTGCGTGCGCACAAGACTGTGATTGAGCTTCCGGGCCCGAGCCGAACCTCACCTCTCCCAGGAACCAGGCGACCAGGTAGCCAAAGATCAACGTCTCGTTGGTTTCGTGGTCATTCTGAGGGGTGGGGATACCGGCGGAGTTCCACAGGTCGCCCTTCCACTCGTCCAACTTGGAGTACATGCTGCCGGTGTCGAACAAGAGGACGCGAGGGGCTCGGTCGATGAGCCAACGGCCGTAGAGGTACTTGACACCCCGTGCGGCCATGGACTCGAGGGTGATGCGCAAGGGTTCATTGTCCGGCTCGAGAGGGTCGACTTCCATGGGCGCCGTCTTGTAGTTGAGTGGTCCGATGAGTGTCAGGCGGTCCCCATACTCGGCAGCCGTGACGGGTGCCTGAAAGAGCAATGGAGCAAAGCACCAGGGGAGGGGCATTGGTGCAGCGACAGAGCAGCGACAGGTTGAGGGTCAGTGGGCGGGACAAAGGGAGCCGACGAGATGGTCGAGGGCGGCGCAATCATGCCACTCACCTTTGTCTTGATGACTGTGTAGATGCCTCCCACTGCGGGCACGGAGGGGTTGGAACGAGGGCGACCCGCGGCAGCGGCCGAGAGCAAACAGGATGGTCAGTCTCGAGGCCAAAGGAGGTGCAGGTCGTAGTCTTGGAGCTAAGGGCGGCACATACCCTTGTTGGCTACTTCCCAAGCGCACTCGAACAGAATGTGCTCGTGCACATCCCTAGTGGGCGCAGCGACGTCCATCTTGGCGAATATGAATAGGCAGGTGATCGGCGAGTTGAGACTTCGTCAGAGCGCAGAGGTCCGCGAGACGTAGGAGGATGTACCTGCGAAGAAGAGTGACGAGAGCTCGGGGATGGGTCGTTTGCGGTAGTGCGTGGCCGATGTGACGTAAGAACACAGAGAGGGCTTATCGCGCTAAGAGGCCTGCAAAGAGCTGCCACACTAGATCGTCAGCAATGTTGGGTGCGAGGAGAAGGAAAGAAAGGAAGGTAAGCAGGTCGGGAGGTGTGGTGTGGGGAGGACGTCGTCGTCGACCTTTGCGTCAATCGTCACGCGGGGGCACCAGAGCCGCCTTTTGGGGTTCGCAGACCGAGGGTCACACGGGCCCCGCATCTCGCCGCTCATCCCGCCCGCCCGCTCCTCCGTCGTGCTCAGCTGTGGCTGGCCGCTTGCCGCTCTTTGCCTTGAATCTCGGTCGGCCCCTGCCCCGCCCTCCCCGTCCGTCGTCTTCATTGCGACGCATTCAACTCCGTCGTCGTCGTCGCCGCCGCCGTCACTCCTCGTCGTCGTTTGGCGTCATCGTCCGTACTCGCCGTCCGTTGGGCCCTGCAGCGCGTGCAGCTGGGAGCAGAGGCTCCAGGCCGCGAGTCCCTGCACGGCCATCACTCGCGTTTGAGTCGCAAATGCAGCAGCAACTCGTCTAGGTGCTGTCGTCTACTGCCCGTCTCTACCACTTGTGTGCCCTGTGTGAGTGTGACGGACGGACCTTTGCTGCTGTTCCCTTCTCCGCATCGGCCAGCCTCGCCCCGCACAGTCCTTTCGCAGCACCGTACTCGGCTCCACGCCAGTCTGCGTCCCGCGCCCTCTTTTCCACTCAGCACATGCGGGGAGCATCATCATGCACCACTCGCATCGCCTGGCCTCGTCGAGGTCGACGGACGCGTCCTCTGCTCTGGTGCCTCACACTAGACATTCGGATCCGCCGCTTGCCCTTGCCCTTCCCGAAATGTGCCTGCCTCCCGCTCGCAAAGGTCGGTCAATGCTGCGATGCGCGTCTGTGGGGCGCCACGGGAGGCTGCATCCAAAGGAACGACCTGGACGGCAGTTTGCATTTGGCCATTTGCTCGCAACCGCACCGCACCGCACCACGACCGCCAGGCTAGGCCACTCGATCCCCAAGAATCGGCACAGGTGCGTACAGTACGCAGTGCGTGCAGTGCATTGTGCGCTACTTACTACCGTCAGGTCTGTTGGGAGGTGGCCACCGTGGGACGGTCTTCAGACTGCCTGCATTCATCATGAGCCCCGCCCTGACTCCTGTTCTGAGGCGAACGACTTGATCAAGGGTCCAGCCTGACTCACGTCCTGGCACTTCCAAGTCCTCCTAGGCGAGGTACAGGCTCCCTTTCGCGCGAAACTGTCCGAGTCGCGGTTTTGATGGCGCTCGCTCACTGGATCTATGCTTGTACAATACAATACCTGGAGTAGATGGGCCTCTGAGGGGGAAACCCTCCAGCGATGCATTTCATAGCTGCGGCGTCGCCATGCCATCACCAGCCGCCAAGGACGGTGCGACTCGGCCGAGACTGAACCTTTCGCGGGGTTTCAATTTGGCGCGGCAAGGTTTTTTTTGGCGCAGAGGCCGGCCTGGTATAGAGGACAGTAAGGACAACAACCATTCATGATGCCAGAAACAGAGGTGCAGACGGAGGTGAGACTGGCACAGCTGAGTGTGCGAGTCAGCCGGAGCCGGGTTTCTCACCGGGAGGCCATAGGAGGCGTTTTGGCGGCCTTGCTTGGCACGATGATCCCCGGTTGCCTCGAAGTGCCGCGCCACAAACTCAGACAAAAGAACCGTGGCGGCGCCGCCCAAGAACCAGGACAAGGTTTACGCCGCGGCCCCAATCCTCCACGCTCTCACCCAGGCACACGTCCAGACGACGCGCTCACCGCACGCACGCACAATATCCTCCGTTCCCGCGAGTGCCGCCGCCGCCCCTGCCCCCGCCCCCGTCATGCGCCGCCTGCCCGGCCTGAGGTAGCTGCTGTTTGTCATGGACTGAGAACCTGTCCGACAAAGGGGTAATCACAGAACGATGCAAAAATCACCTGGTCGGGCGAGGGTCCATCGATCGCAATTGTGACGCCGCCGCCTGATCCCCTTTGTGCATCGATGGTAGGAAGGAAGGGATCAGGCCGTCTGAAGCGGCGGTTCATATTGGCTTGGGCGGAAGCCGAGCCAAGTCAATCGGAAATGTGCTCACATGCAAATGTGTTTCCGTTTCCCCCTGTTCTTTGTTGTGAGCGCTTGTGAGGCCAAGCTGTCGAAGCGATGTGGACCGGGTCCGGCGTCGCGGACCATTGGCTCTCTTGTGTTGGCCGTTTGACTCCGTGGCCATCTCCGTCGAGGAAATTTATCCACCGTTGATGAGCGCCGCGGGCGTGCGGCGGGGACGGAACAAGGCCGACGGTGCAGGGCGTACGCGACAGAGTGCTTGGCTGCTGCTGGGCTGCCCACAACTGCACACACGCACGCGCACGCAACCCGGACACGCACCCAAATCAAGATGGCCTGCCTGCCTGGGCGTGCGTGCGTGCGTGCGTGGATAGCCGCCGCCGCCGAACACTAGCAGGCCAGCGTCAATGGCCAAGCCCTGGGTACACAGAGACAAGGCTTGATAGGGTACTCCAACCTCACCACCCATCCATCACGTCAACACTCAGCCTTCCCACCAACCACCATACTTTGTTCCCAGCTCCACCAAGCTACACTTGCCTTCCCAACGCCGTTAGCAGTTGCACCACCTCACTCCCATTCTCGCTCCCAGCGACAACTCTCTTTCGCAGCTCGGACAGGCACGCATCCGATTCTCCCTTCCCTCTTCACCACCCCAAGCCAGCCAACCCCCCTTTGCCAGGCTCCTGCCACACGCCCAGCATGCCACGATCGGCGGTGTCACCTCCGGTCATCGATGTTTCCACAGCTCCTCCCATGTCTTCCCATCGAGCCCCCGCCATGGCGGTGAGGAGGGCGAGGAAAATTTCCGCCCATCGCTCCCCGGCCGCTTCGGTCGGGCCCTCGTCGTCTTCTTCTTCTTCGTCCTCGGCATCATCCACACCTCGTCACTCGCCCTACCCGTCGCCTGCACCAACCTCGCTCTTCTCTCTGCTCGAGGCCGTGTCGCCCATCGAATCGGAGCACCTCCTCTCCATCACCAACTCCCGCTATCCCGGCGCCCCCGGCACCGCACTTTACAAGGCTCGCGAGTCAGCCGCCAAGGCCGCTCAAGCAGCCAAGCGCGAGGCGGACAAGAAGCGTCGCGAAAAGGAAGAGCTCGCTCGGCTAGGCGTCGGCGAGAAGATGGGCAAGCGAAGCCGCGACCCCGCCCACAAGCGCAGCGAGAGCCCCTACACTAATGGCCACGCTCCCGCATTCACAACGACTACCACAAGGCGCAGCAACAGGGAGCGCAACGACCGCATTCATGACGCAGACACTACCAACACCGCTGGAACGAGCCGGGGTGCCTCAACGCCCGACACGCTTTCGGTGCCCGCCAATGGACGCCTGCGAAAGGCGGCATCCAGGAGCCATTCACCTGTTCCACTCACCGCATCCCACGGCAATGATTCCCCCAATGTTGGCAATGGCCGCAACCAACGCAGCCCAGAACGGCGTCACGCTGCGCTGCCTGGTGTGGCATCGGGACCTGCGCATGCTGCCGCGTCTCGGCTGGGCAGTGCAGCAACCACTCAGCCATTCCAAAGCAGTCCGCTTGCCCGAGACAGCATCAATTCTTCGACGACTGCGGATGCCATCGAGGAGCCCACTGCCACGGCAACGAGGTCCTCGAAGCGTTCGCCCAAGCTAAGCTCCAACAAGTCGGCGGCGGCGGCGGCGGCGGCGGCAGCAGCAGCAGCAACAGCCGCGGCAGCAACTGCTACTACCAATGGCAGCACACGCGGCGCAGGCGCGGGCGCAGGCGGCGCGGCGGCGGGCACAGGGCCAGAGGCGACTGAGGCACAACAGCCCCACTACCGCGCCGGGGCTCCATCAAGTGGAGAAGCACAGGCACAGGCGCATGGCACACGAGACGCTCCCCTCGCCTATCAGCAGCAACAGCAGCATCAACAACAACAGCATCAACACCAGCATCAACAAGCACATCAACAACAGCAGCAAACAACGGCTGTTGCAGCTTCATAATTGGTCACAGCACTTGTTTGTTCTCCTGTCCGAGGTTCCAAACTGCCGAAGCAATGTGTACACCTGCTGCACACACACGCTGCCACCCGCCGCAGAAGACAGGCGGCGAGCATTCTCAACTTGGAAGCCCGTCGGCCATCCTCGTTCAAACCCCGTACCCCTGAAGCTCACAAGGATGCATTCCAGTCGATCGACAGGAGATCCCTCGGCATTCATCACCACGCTGCCGCTGTGCTGGATCGCGCGCGCCTCTTGAAACTCACTGTTGTCTTTGTACCGATGCATCGGTAGCTGCGCTTGCCTCCCATCCCTAACCAACCCTAATGCCTCCCCTCTACCTCTCGCCTCCCTTCTCGTTCCTGTCGCCCGCCCCTCTGCCTTCCGCCATCCTTTCATCTCGTGCAGCCGCCAAAGACCGCTGGCTCAGGTCCCGTCACGGGCCTGGCTCAATGAGTCTTCTTATCCCATCTCCACGCACCTCTCTGCTACCCCTCCCGGCCCCTTCCGTATCTTCCGCGCTGTGTATCCTGTTCCCTGTCTCTTTGTCTCGTCCGCGCCTGTTTCCTGACTTCCCTCTTCCCTCGCTGAAAGCATCGCTGATCCCCCAATCGCTTCTCGTTTCCCGTTCCTGGTCTCCGCCCTCCCAAGTGTTTCTATCTCGTTCCGTTCCAAACCATGAATCCATACAGTAGCATTATATATCCGCAGAAAGAGTGCAATAGCCTGCCTACAACGCTTCGATGTGGTGAGCAAGTACAATACCAGAAAGGTCCGCTGTAGAGAGAGCGCAGCTAAACCTCGAGAATCCTCAACCTATCCAGGCTCAGGGAGTCAACAGGCTGTCACATGATGCGGCTAGATGCTCCGCATGGATACATCGATGGGGAGTCCGTCTTCTTCCAGCACACCCTGGACCATAAGCCAGAGGTTTGGAATACGGAGCCGCAGTATTTGGATTACGATTGAAAGGATAGGGACGAGTACTCTGCTGCTGGGGATGAAGTTGCGAAGTGGGATGAGGAGAGAGAGAATTACTGGGAGGACATTACGGATGATGAGTCGCGGAACTGCTTGCGCAAGGTCAGTGAGAGTCCGGGCTCGCAGCTCGTCGCTAGATTCAGGCAGATGCCCCCGCGCGCAGAGAAACTTGCGGAACACTTCACGAACAGGTAGTGGTAGCAATGGAAGGAAGAGCAATGCCGGGGGTTCATACAGTGCCCCTGCTTACTTGAGCGAGCTGATCAGTCACGCCGCGTACAGCGTCAAACTTAACACGAGTCAAGGCGACACTATGTGCCAACAATAGCACCAAAAGTTCACATCACGCGTGTAGGGAAGAAGCTGTGTCGCCGCAATTGCGTTGGCATTTACAGTACTATAGACAGGTGGAGGATCAGCAACCGAGAAGAAGACCCCATCTAGGGGACAACGCTTCCTAGCTTCTATGCGACGCAAAACTCGCTGTGCTCTTTGGTCTCGTCAAGAGAGGCAAAGTTCCAGCCGAAGTCGAAAGCACCGACCTGGGACTCGGTGTCTTCGCTGCCCACATCGCTGCAGTCGAGATCGAGATCCAGACTCATGTCAAGGCCGTTCTCCAGACCGAGGGTAGATGAGTCCCATGTGAAGGCCGGGGAGCCGGAGCTAGGATCGGTATGTTCGCCGGCCGTGCTCGTCGGAAGGACCGTCTTGAACTCTTCGAGATCGGCAGTGCTGGACTTGTCTTCAGGGTTCTGGTGCTCTCCGAGATGCGTGAGGCTCCTCATGATTGCTTCGGCATCGTTCGATGCTGGATACGAGGGAGGGACAAGAGGTGACTCTTCCGTTGCGGGCTCCTCTTTCACGATCAAAGCACCTGCTTGAGATGACGGAGCGTTTGCGGTCGCAGAATGATTCGAACCCTGACCCGTCGTCGCCTGCGGCGCGAATGTGTTGGTCGCCGCCGGCTGCCCAACTTCGCCAATGATGCCGGCGCGGAAGATCGCTTGCAGCATCTCATGAGCGAGGCGAAGGTTGGCGTCGCTGAGCTCGCCGACCGGTGCCGAAGGGGCTGGGCCCCCACTTGGGGCGACGCCGAGGGACGCACCTTGCGTCGCACCAGCTCTGTCCTCGCCGACTTGGCACTCACCCGCGTTGACACCAACGGTCTGCTCTGGTCGCTCCTTGCCGTCTCCCGCCGCCTCACCAGCTGTACTCGATGGGATCGTCCCTGCGCTGCGGCCATAGTGACAAGCCAACCCGGCAACCGCTGCTGCAGCATCGGTCCTTCTTCGCTTCTCTGGTCGCTCCTCCGCGTCAATGTCCGCTGCGGGGCCTGCTCGCATGAAGCGAGTGAGGTCGTCATCGCTGCAGGATGACGAACATTAACGCTACCGCTGGCCACTTGGCCAGCAGTGGGAGGAGGAAGAGAGGAAGAAGGGGTGATAGCTGCGGCGGTCGGGGTCGTCATTGTCGGCGCTGCGCTGGGAGTTCCCAAAGGTTGCTGTGGGGCCAACGGGATCAGAGAAAGGAGAGACTGGACAGACGTCGAGATCGACGAAGGTGTGGGCGTAGTCAGAGGGACAAGAGGGGAGGTGGTGACGGAGGTTTGCACCGTTGGCGCAAGAGGGCCGATGGGGGCTGAAACTGCGGGTTGAACGGCATGCGGCGGGGAGGCGAGCGGTGGAAGGCCTGCGACTTGTGGCATCGATGGCTGTGGAGCGATTGACTCTTTTGTGAGATCCTTGACAAGTCCCATCAAGAGGTCGATGCCCTTGCCCATATCAGCGATCTTGGCTTCGAGATCTTGGTTGCGTTGGCGAAGGCTGTGCACTTCGGACTCGAGGGCTGAGCGTTCTGCTTTTTTCCTGTCTCTGCTGTTCTGAGCCGAGGCGCGGTTGCGGGCTTGCCTGGCTGCGAGCCTGGCTTGCCTTGCCGGGTCGGTGATGGGGACTCGCTGACGCTTGTTCGATGAACCCGACGGCGAAGGCGACGTTGATGGGCCACTGGCGCATGACGACGCGTCCGAGTAAGCAGGAGACGCGGCTGCCATCGGCGCGGATGAGGGTGAGGACGAGGAGCAGGGGGGCAGAGTTGTCGGTGTTGGCGAGGACATTGTGTATGACGAGGGAGTGATCGTCCTTTTTGGTGGAGAAGGCTGATAGATGACGTGACTAGGAACAAGACCAGAGATGTATACAACGGAGACGGAAAAGGTTGGGTAATACAGGACAAGGAGACTGAGTCGTGCGGCTGTGTGTATAGAGGGACCGGGAACAGCGAGACGCGATTAAGAAGTGGGGCCGGGTGTGTTGCTCGAGTCAGGTGAGGCGATAGGGAGGAGAAGTTGGAAGTGAAACGCAAAGTGAAGAGGTCGTGATGAGAGAGAAAAGGGGGCCCGAGACGGGGAAGGGCTTAAGAGGACCCCGGTAGCGTCCTACCTTACTCGCGTTGCGGTTGGTGAAAGAGGGGGGGGAATAGACTCAGCACCGTCGAGGACCGTCGAAGGCGGCGGAAGAGGACGAGGGCAAGCACCGCGGGGTGGCTACGCCCAAACGCCAAGTCGCTGCGCCATCGGATCTTTGGCCGCCGTCCCCTCCGGTGAGGCGCCTGCGTGCCGTGTGTGCCCTGACTCACTGCCGTCCTTGCCGTGCTCTCAACTCCCGCCCCGCCCCGCGCCTCGCCCGCTCCGCCCCCTCGTCCGCCCCTCGCCCGCCCCTCGTCCGCTGCTCGCCCGCCCGCCCGGCCGTTGGTGCACCGCATTTCCGTGGCCTGGTCTGCCCCCTGTCGACGTGGAAGATTGCGCGGCGGGTCGAGTCGCTGTTTCGGATCCGCACACTCTCATTTTCTCTGGGGTCACGTGACTCGTTGCAAGATTCAGCCGTGTGGGCCATTGGCAGCCCGCGCTTTGCATGAGTGAGCATTCAATCAAGAGACCAGCGCGGAGGAGCATTCAACCCGACGGACACAGACGGAACAGGCAGCTTCTGCGTGGACTAGTGTGATATTTTTGGTGGGTGGGAGCCGAACGTGTGGTGTGAGACGTACAAACAACAGGAAGAGGCCTCGGGTAAGCACAACCGACGCAATCGAGGCGTGTGGTAGGCCGGCATGGGCATGGACATATCGAGGGCAGAAGGGCATAAAAGGAGGGGTAGGAGGACGCCGCACAGCGTACATCGCCCTCTGATGTACATGATGCGACCACTTCCGTCGCAGTCCAATTCTCCTCCGGAACGACAACGAGGCCAGCGGCAGGAATGACTCTAATTGCCATGCTTGAGATCGTCACAGTCCCGCCTGGACACCACGAAGCATTGACTGACGTGAGAATTCCGTGACAAGTCGATGCTCGATGTTCGATAACATTGCCGTGTCCCAAAGCTACTTCGCGACAATCCAAGGTTTTTAGGCCTTCGAGTGCTTGGCGCGGAGTCGGCGCACGTAGAACTCGAGCTCCGAACCCTCCAGGATGTAGCCGTCGGCACGGCCAGTCTGGCCGGGGCGAGAAGAGATGACGGCGTAGAGACGACCAGCGCCGAACTGCTGCTCGACGAGAGGGTCGATCTTGGCGTCCTTGGAGCGGGTCTCGAGCTTGCGCTGAACGTGGCTCGACTTCTTGACCTCCTCGGAAGCCTCCTCAGCACCCTGGCCAGCGGCACGCCTCTTGGTGGTGACGGGCTTGCCGTAGTGCTTCTCGTAAGCCTGGCGGAACGGCGTGGCGTCGACCTGGATCACGGCACCCTTGACGAGCGTGTTGGTGCGCACCAACTCGTTGTTCGAGGCGTTGTAGACGACACCAAGGATACGGGTCTTGGCGGTGATCGTCTCCGAGCCCCAGGAGAAGTTACCGGTCTCGAGACGGAGAGCACGGTACTTGATGTTTCCACCACGGACACGGGTAGAGTGGACGCGCTTGGGGCCGATACGGGTGTTGGAGGCCTGGCGACCCAACTCGAAGGCACGCTTCTTGCGGTAGTGAGCACGGCGAGCACCGGTGTGCGAGCGCTTGTGGCGCGAGTCTCGAGTGATACCCATTTCTGGTCAGGACGAAAAAGTGCGTGCGAGAGAAAGGGCAACGGTGTCAGTGCGGAGTCATTGGAAAGAGAGCGGGTGACTGTGATCGCGCAACGAGCCCTTCTCCATAATCCCTGCCGCTGGGGCGAGCGACGAATCGACCCCCACCGGCAAGGGTTGCATATAGCATTGTCCGATCCCGACCATGGCGTACCCCGTGTGACGGAACAGTATGGGAAAGGGTCCGAGTTGCACACCCAAGATGGCAGCGTGTACCATTTGTGTCGTCTGTGGCGCGAGTTGAAGCTCCAGAGGTTTGGACGCTCTGCGGCGAGAATCGTTTCGGGAGAGAGAAGCTCGGCAACTCTCTAGCCCCGACTTATTCTGCCCCACATTGGACGATGGATCTGTGACAGATGCCGTCAATCCAGCTTTGTCCACCTGTCCCCTACGCATACGTGTGCTCTGCCCTCATGACCATGAAATACGCCTCATCGTCCTGGATCGAAGTGGCCGTCGCTGCCGTCGTTTGCTCGAAGGTAGAAAGCGAAGAGTAGGGAATGATACTCACTGTCTTGAGGGGGTGAAAGGGGGTGGGAGGAAGAGGTTTGATGAGGATGAAAGGCGGTTCGTACGGAGAAGGAGGGGTGAGAAGTAGACAGTATCTTCCAGCGTCCCGTGAGCCTGAGCGGGCGAGCGAGCGTCGCAGCCTCTGGCTATGGCCATACGCAGAGAGGACGCCTGACTGGCCTGCCCACCCGCCCTGCCTGCCTGTGTGTGCCCGTGGCAGCCAAGCACGCGGCGGGCCTACAACGGCTCGACTTCTGCGCGCGCTCGGCGCCTCTGCTCGGATGCCGCCGCGCCGCAGTCGGACCCGTGCCCGCGCCCGCGCCGCGTGACTGTCTGGCAGGCAGGCAGGCAGGAAGGCAGGCAGAGGCGCCAAAGGCCCAGGCCAAACAAGCGCTGAGCGGTGGGGCAGCGCCGGAACGCGAAGCGCAGGGAAGAGGGAATCTTCAAGTCAAGATTCGCAACGACACTCTATTCCTTTCACCTTCCTCATCCACATCCTCAAGACTCGTTCTACATCCAACATGCCACCCAAGGTCCGTGCAACAAACAACCAGGAAGTCTCTCTCGGCCCCCAGGTCGGTGAGGGCGAGCTCGTCTTCGGCGTTGCTCGAATCTGTGAGTAGAGGGGTCCACCATCATCCACCCGCCAATTGCTTGCACAGCTGGCTATGCAATGTTCGTTCTCTGACAATCAATCGCTTCGCTCTCACCATCTTGTTCTCGACTACCCATCCCACAGTCGCCTCTTTCAACGACACCTTCGTCCACATCACCGATCTCTCCGGCAAGGAAACCATTGTCCGTGTCACCGGTGGTATGAAGGTCAAGGCCGACCGTGACGAGTCCTCTCCCTACGCGGCCATGCTTGCCGCCCAGGACTGCGCCGCTCGCTGCAAGGAGGTCGGCATCACCGCCCTCCACGTCAAGCTCCGTGCCACTGGTGGTACCGGTACCAAGACCCCCGGCCCTGGTGCCCAGTCCGCCCTCCGTGCCCTCGCCCGTGCCGGCATGAGGATCGGCCGTATCGAGGACGTCACCCCCGTCCCCACCGACTCTACTCGCAGGAAGGGTGGTCGCCGTGGTCGTCGTCTCTAATTGCAAAGAGACGTCATGGCACCCGAGAGGCTATTGCCGCCAAGTCGGATCTGGACAGCGAGCAGTCTGCTTTCACGACTCGACGTACGCCTCTTGCGAGCATTGCGATATCTTTCGCAGTGGTCATCAAAAGTCGCCTCTGGCACCCCTCGCTTTCATTCTTTGTTAGCTCCGGACCTCGATTCGCGCGGGCAAAGTCTCGTTGCCCTTGGCCGACTCCGTTCCTGGTTAGGAGTTGGTCAGGGTGAGACCTCCCCCGGCGCGCTGAACCGTCATCCTCCCTCTACCTCCCTCCTTCATCCGCTCCCAACGGCGTGTATGAGCTATGCAATCCAAAATACAGATCGTATACTTGACATGTCTACCCATTGCTTGTGTTACCCAGTTTGTGTGTGACCCATGCCGGCATCTTCCAGAGCCTCTTCCTCGGTCACAGCATCATGGCCCTTGCCTGCTCGCGAATCTGATGGACGTCTATACCTTCGGTGCACCCTCATTATCCCGTACAGTCGCACACATAAACGCATGTGGATTGGCATTATAAATTTGTAATTGCACCGATGATCGCATCGCCCCTTGACCTTGGCTGCGATACCTAACGCTCCCCACCCTCCCTCTCAGCCGACCTAGCCAACAGCAGCGTCTGTAGCTTCCTCCCCACCAATTCCAAGAATGCGCACCTCTCCCTCGCACTGCTGATCCTGAACCCTGCGTCTGCGTGTGAGGCCTCGCCTTCTGGTGCAGACGCACTCAACGCGAGCAATACCCCGCCCAGGCGCTCCAAGACCATCTGCACCATCTGACCCCCGTCGGATAGGAGGGCGTCGCCATCGACGTGCGCGCCTGCCGCTGGGTCCAGGAGAGATAGAGCAGACCTCGACGGGACGGAATCACCACCTGCAGTCTGCGAGCGCCAGGGCGCCGAAAAATCGTCGACACCCGTTGGGTACCCGAGGTTGGCCGAGGACGAAGATGCCAAGGCTGAGGCCACAGAGAGGTAGAAGCCAAAGTGACGGTAGACGATGATCAAGAGGAGATCGATCGCGTCCAGCAAAGAGGAAGAGTGGGCACCGAGTTGGCGGAGTTGGTTGCCGAGCCCGCGCATTGCAATGGCGCGACGTTGCCCGATTCCTGCGGCGCCGAGTTGAGCGCCGATGCCAGAGGTGGGATCCGCGTTGCCGACGCCAGTAGAGGCTGTCAGGGATTGTCGGGCGAGGCGTTCCCATTCGTCGAATCGCAGATTGCCGCCATCTTCCAGCAACGCGCTGATGGCATCAGCGGTTTGGAGGTTACGCTCCAGCTGCGCAACGTGTTCGTCCAAAGAGGCCAGGGCAATGCCCAGGCTGGGCACAGTGGTAAGGCGGCCCGAGCCGGGTACAGCTGTGCGACGTAGGATCGACGCCGCAAATGGCTCGTCTTGTCCATCCATGGGCGTACGCGAGGCGGCGCGAGCTCTGAAAGGCTGAGGGACTACGAGCGAGGAAGTCAGGCAAGGGCGTACTCCTGCCTGGCCATCTGCAGCCCTGCCGTGGGACTCGCTCGCAGCCTCCAGATAGGGCAAGACCGAAGTCACGAGGCGAGCGACCGCCTGCTTTGCCTTTGAATCGAAGACTGTCTCGAAGTCAGGGTCGTCACCGGTCACCATCCCAGCACCTCTGTCGCCGTGAAGACCGCTCAATCGCCCGAGGTCTGGGGCAGCGACGGCCTCGTCCTCACGCTCGCTATCCGTGAAGGGCAGAATTCGGGCCTTCCACGCAGTTGTATGAAGGAAGCCAGCCGCAAGAGCAAGAACGGCACTGTGGTATGCCGCCAAGGGCTTGGGCGGAGAAAGAGCATCTTCATCGAGTATTGGCAGGACTTGAAGCAGCAGAAGCACGATGAGGTGAGCTTGTTCGATGGTGGCGAGGCTGACAGTCTCTTGCACAGCTGCCTTCAGTGCAGCGAGGAACGCCTCACTGTGTGCGTTCAGCAGAGTGAGCGCCTGTTGTAGAGCGGCGTTGGAGTGACGGGTGCCACCGCTTCCAGGTCCGACGCCAATAATGGGAGCACGAGCCTTGTGGACAGACGCGACGTTGATGATGCTGACACTGACTTGCAGGGCTGGAAGTAGAAGAGCTCCGTACCTTTCCGTCGCGGCGGGAAGGAAACTCTCGAGGTCGACGAAATCCTGGTCTTGCTCTGGCTTGGCGGCCAGATAATCTGCCTGCGCAAATACTTCGTAGAGCTTGGCCTCGAGCAGCCGTTCAGCGCCATCGGGCGTCTGCGAAAGGCGGGCAAAGAATGCCATCTTGGCTTCGTAGACGTACAGGGCATTTAGGCTGGACGGGTCGGGCCGCAGCACCTCCTGCAAGTCAGTATCCATGTTCCGTAGTCGAGCAACGAAGCTCTTGAGGAAGCCTCCGCGGCTGAGTATGTCCAGTACGAGAGGGCTTCGAGGCCCACTCCTGGCGCGCGAAGAAGATTCCAATGCGCAAAGCTTGTCCAACAACGTCAACGAGACTGTCCTCCAGACATCCGGAGCATCCAGAGCGTCCCGAGCAATCACTGGGATCAGGCGCTCGGCGTGGTTGGCCAGGAGAGCTCGGGTCCTTGTGTCAAGGGCCGAAAGCTGGTGGCCCTCGCCTAGCGTGCTTCCGAGACTGATGACGGATCCACCATCATCGACATCAGTCCCTGTGATCGCCGATAAGGAATCGTCATTGAAAGCTTGCGCCTGTGTGTCCTGGTGTGGAGCAGTCTTGGTCAATTGAAGGTAGTTGATGAGAGCCGAGTAGAGATTGCCACGCGCGGACACAGATGTGCCAGCACGAAGCAAGGCGCCGATCAAAGCCCGCAGGGTGAGGATGAGGCGGTCGCTCGGCAAGTCATCCAGCAAGTCTGACGATCCCGAAAGCTGCGCAGCTGCGCCGAGGGCTGCCCTGTGGCGGCGGAGGCTCGTAAGCAGGGCGAGAATAGCGCCGGCGGCAAGGTCAGCCAGGGCTGGGTCCTCATCGGGTGCTGGCCCCTCGAGGCGGGGAAGCAGGGCGGCCAAGCAATCGAAGACCACCGTGGCCCGAGCCTCCGGGCGGAAGAAGAGATTGCTGTGGGACAGAGTGAGGTCGTGGACGTTTCTCCAACTCGTCAAAGCAGTCCTCCGCGTCAAGTCAATGACCCGTCGTGCGTTCCTGGCACTTGCGTACTGGAGCACCATAGCGGACTCCTGATCGAAGGATGCTCGCTTGCGCGGTTCCGCGAGGTCCCCCTGTCGTTCGAGGACGCGGCGAGCTGCTGCCAGCAAAGCGATGACCCTGCCAATGTCATATTCTCGAGAGGCAGCCGCCTCTCCCACACTCCGAGCCTGGGCAAGATCGAGATCGGCGAGGAGGACAATCTGGTTCCCAAGGTCATCCCGCTCGTCGTGCCAATCAAAATCGAATGACTGCAGGAGATCGAGAAGCCGGATCCCGCTGCGGTCGTGTCCGGCACCCCCTGAGAAGCTCATATCTACGTCGGCTTCGAAGCGAGTCGCAGACGCGACGACGACACCTGATCCATACAATGCTCCGGCGAGCCTGGCAGCTTGCGGATACATCCCCGCGTTGACAAGGCTGTGTAGCTCGATTGCAATGCCTGCGAGCAAATGCTGGCGAGCCTTGATACTGGCGATGAGGGCATCTGCAGACGTGATGAAGCTCTTGCCATCGGGGTAGATATAGCTGCCTCTGGCTAGTCGGCTGTATGGGACGCTGCCATCCAAAGGCTCGATGGGAGCGCCCCTTGGAACAGGAGCTATGAAAGCGCTGAAATTGCTTCTGAGCTGACCAACCCAGAAATCCTCTTGGGTACGAAGGTACCGGAGCGTACAAGACGTCGTGAAGGGGTGGGTGGCCAGTCGCACCAGTAGAGCCAGTGTCTTCTCCGCCAATGCTGGGTGGGTTTCCAGCAAGGTGGGCAAGCCCTGCTCAATTCTGTCATCCTCTCCGTCACTGTTGGTGGCTGATTCGCCCCTGAGCAAGTCCAGGAGTGAATGGAATGCTCCACGAGGAGTTGATGGACCGGGATTTGGGATCACCTGCTCGTCCGCAGCCACGATGCGAAGATCTAACCCAAGAAGGAGATGCGCAATGTTTGGGGCCGGCGTCGAGCTCGTCGTATTCACAAGGAGGAGGTCTAGAATACTTCGGCAAATGGCTTCGTTGCCACCCGAGCTTGCGGAAATGATGCCTTCTAGGATGCCGTCGCCGATGTCCTCGTTTTCCTGGTTGTCGAAGTTTTGAGTCGGTTCGTCGGCGTCGTCACTGTCAGCCAGGGCGTCCAGTCGTCTCACAACACCTTCACGGAGGCGGTCGCTCTCGTCTGTCATCTCGAAGAGGCCCACCAAGCGGTTCATCTTGCGTCTCCCGACGCCGCCGACGCCATCGGCAAACCTGTCGACTTCACTGAAGGCGCTGCTCTGGGCGATTTCGCCGAGGAGCTGGACGCCGAGGTATGCCAAGTCATCGCGGCTGGAGTTGATGTAAAGGGCCATTTGCACGACGGACTCGTGTTCCTGCAATAACTTTGTGTCGATCCCAGTGTAACTCGCGCTCTGGCCTATGCGAGCTTGCATGTTGAAACCAGTTGGCAGGCTGATGGTGGCGTTCGCCATGAATCCTCTCAGGACGTCCGGCTCAACCAGGTTGGCTAGCGTCGGCAGCAAGACTTGCAAGAAGAGATCCTGACCTCTCAGCGCCCTGAGCACGATGCTCATCGCAGACTTGACGGCACTCGGTAGGAAGATCGCCTTGCTTGCAGCCGGAGAATCCACTACTTCGAAGCCGGCAGATCCATTGACTTGAGGAGCAAGAATGGTCAGGACCTCGCGCAGCATCTTGCCGGACCCCATCAGTCTCTTCATTATGCCAAAGCCCGGGTGCATGGCCAAGTGCAAGAGGATGTCTGGTTCGTCTGCGCCCCTATTCTCCTTTCCAGGCACCGTCTTCTCGAGGGAGGCGAGGTCGAAAGTGGCCAAGCATCGTTCCACGAAGTGCAGCGCCGCTGAAACAAGTCTCCACTTTTCTCCGTAAGTTGCGAACTCTCTCGAGCCGTTGTTCGATAGTGAAGGGAGCAGGACGGCGTCGATGACGAAGCTGAGGTACTTCTCGAGGCCGAAATCGGGTTGACCTTGTGGGCTGGAGCCTCCAAGCGGCAGGCTGGCTGGGATAGGCTGACCGGGGAGTGGGGTTGTCGGCAGGTCGGCCACGAGGGCCTGAACGTTGCCGCTTGCGCGGCCAGCACTTTTTGCGTCGTTGGCAACGAGGGAGGTGAGGAGTTTCACAAAACTCGTAGTCGCTGGATACAGGCCACTGGGTGCTTCCACCTGCTCGAGTTCGAGACGTACGCCAGATTGTTGTGCGGTATGAGGCTGGTGGTATTGAGAAGCACGAAGGCTACCCAGCGCATTCAGCCCGGGCAAGGAAGAGCCAAGTCCACCCGAGATGGCAGATCCCTTGTCCATGCCCAAAATTCCGCTATTCTCAAGAAGGACCCAGATGTCTCTCCTGACCTGTGAAGCCCGTGCAGAAGATTCGCTACCGAGCGGGCCATCCTTGGCAAAAGCAGCGAGAGCATCGAGGAGGGAAGCTTTGAGCTCCATGGGGATGTGACAAATGTATAGCAAGAAGAGTCTCTGCAATACTGTGGTGCCTGTCCCGCTCTGCTGAGTCGTCGCGGCAAGCCCAAACGGATTGGCGTTGCTTTGAGGCGTCGTCGAAGCGCTAGACAGCGTCACAGCCAGCAAAGCCTCGCGAGCAGCAAAGCTACCCGATACAACGCTGGAGAGGAGGCGTAGAAAGCTGCGAAGAAGCGCAGCTTCGGATGGTGGCATGCTGGTCTGTTGCCGCTCTTTGCTTGCTGCCGCGGCGTGCAAGCCCTCGATGTAGTAGCCGATCCAATCCCACAGTCTCGTCCAGCTGACCAAGGTTCCGTCGGAGCCATCATGCTGTGGACTGCTCAGCAATGCATGCGCCTGCCAGGCCCCTTCTCCACCGCCGCTGGCCATGGCCACGAGTAAGTCGAGCAATGCTCGCTGATGGCCCTCCTCGGTCAGATCGACGGCCCAGGAGAGGAAGCGTGAGCGACGGCCTTCTGGGGATAGCCAAAACTGCAAAGCTTTGTCCGCATCACCTCTGACTACCAAGGCAATGGCATCAAGAAGCGCTTCGAGGTCGTATCTGCGCGCTTGCGGAGAGCTGGCGGTTCTGCTGGTAGAATAGGCTGCATCTTCTTCTTGCCGCTGTATCTTGCGGAGGAGGGAAAGAAACGTCCGCGAGGTGCCCAGCAAAAGTGACTGCAAGCTCGAGAGGAGATAGGGCTGGAACTCGACGTCGACTTCTTGGTCGGCTTCGGGTCCCAAGTGATGCTGGATGGCGGCAGGCGTCGCGACTGCTTCCTCCTCCTCGCAGCCCTCGAGTGCATCGAGCTGCTGCTGTCTCCAGCCCAGTAGCCTTATGACGATGTAGACCAAGGCGTCGCCTCTCTGTGTCGCCTTCAAGACTGCTTGAGAGACGGATTCGTCGGTGACTTGCAGCTCCCCGCCCAGGCTAGGGTCATGCTTGACGACATGAACGAGGAGTAGACACCATTGTAGTTGTACAACGGCCTGCAAGGATGGGGTGGCCCAGACAGTCGTATTGATGTTGGCGTTGAGCTGACTGAGCGCGGCCCGGTCGTCCAGGATGTCAGGCATTCCGGGACCCGTGGTACCCTCGAGGGAGATTTTGGCAGAGTTTTCCAGGCCACTCAGAAGAGCGGACAGGAGATATGGCAGCAGCTCTTCCTTGTCTCCAATCCGCTCGTCCTCCTTGACCTTGCTCAGCCATTGGGCCACAGCCAACAAGTCGTCACCTCTGAGCATTCCAGATATGCAGAGAAGGTAGACGACGTGTGCCCATGCGCTACGTTCCTGTCGAATGGCTCTCAGGCGTCCCAAATGCACTTCATCGGGCAGCCGCTGCGCTGGATTGGACGGCGGATTCCGAATGGCATTCTCCGTCGCGCCGGCCTGCTGCTTGAGCGAGTCGATTTCTGACAGCAGACGCTTGATCACAGAGGCATCCCGCTTAGAACTCGCATCGGTGCCAACGTGGCTCAGCAGGTTCTGTAGAGCTTGGCTGAATTTATGGCCCAGCCTGCGCCTGTCGGGATCGTCTTCGAGCGGGAACGTGACTGCCGCCTGCGCAATGCATTTCCAAGATTCCGTAATGGCCCACCTCTCCTTGTGGTATAAGTTCAAGGCGATTTCGACGGGAGATCGCCCTGGCCATCGAGAGCGAGAGGAGAGGGCCGCTTGAAGAAGAGATGCGCAGTACCTTGGAGATACATTGAGGCTCGATGCCAGTACTAGGGTCAATGCTGAGAAGTCGGGGTTGAGTGTATGCGAAGTCCCTCCGATGGTGATTTTGCCTGCGCAGGGGTTTCGACGGCACGATCAAAAGAAGCGATTGGGTCACGTCAGAAGCACGCTCGCGCAGGCTGAAGATGGCAGGTCAAGGTGGAGCGACGGGGGAAAGGCAATGCTCACCTCCTTCTATTTCCTTCCTTTCCGCTTCATCCATGCCCTTGACCCTTCCGAGGTCAATGAGCTCGTGCCGTAGTCCGTCGACGGCAATGTACCATTCGCTTCCACCTGCACTAGCCCCCGGAGAGGGGGAGGATATGGTGCGCTGCAAAAGGCTTTGCAGCCTGACGAACTGCGAAGGCACAAACGTCGCTGCCATCGTGCCAGAGTGGAGCGAAGGAGCGGCGATGTGAAGATGAGATCCCTTGCCCTAGATGATGGTGGCAGTATTTCAGATGCGAGGGCGGGAGGGGTGGGGGGGGGGGGAATGAACAATGGGTCGCAAGACCTAATGCTTAGACGACGAGAAGTGAATGGGAAGGAGCGAAACGCGGCTTCGCGTCGGTCACGAGAACATCTCGTCGACGACGCCCGGCGTCCAACGCGTCACGTGCACGACGCGAACAAAGGTGCCTCCCCGTGCTCAGCATTAGAAGCACGCCCAGAGACCCAGCATTTAGCCAAGGATTGACACCTCCTCTCGCACTAGCGCCATCACTCTCGCTTGCACCACCGTTCTCACTTGCACAAGTGAGCCTCGTACTGAAACGTTGCCACGGATGGTAGTGCACGCAACACAGGTCACACGAGCGCAGACACCAGAAGCATAGATGAAGTAATCGCTTTTCTTTTCGTCGTATACCCAAGCTTCTCCTCCGCCCATCCCGCATCCACGGCGGCATTCACACAGGTATGATACAAATAACATGATGCCAGAGAGCTCGAAACTATCTCGCGCGAGAAGCCGACATGCGCTGACTGCACAATGCATGCTCAAAGAGGAGCGGGAGCATTGAGGTTGACGTGGATGGCCTTGACCTCGGAGTAGTTGGCGAGGGCGTACTCTCCCAACTCGCGGCCGAGACCCGACGCCTTGTAACCGCCGAATGGCACTTGCGGGTGGAGCAAGTTGTAGCAGTTGACCCAAACGGTACCGGCGTGCAGGCGGTGAGCCGTCTCGATGGCGGTGCTGATGTCGCGCGAGAAGACGGCGGCAGCGAGACCGTACATGCTGTCGTTGGCCATCCTGATGAGGTCGTCCTCGTCCTTGAACTTCTGCAGGACAACAACGGGCCCGAAGATTTCCTCGCGGGCAATCTTGGCATCAGGCTTGACACCGGTGAAGATGGTAGGCTCGATGAAGTAACCCTCGTTGCCCTTGCGCACACCACCGGTAAGGATCTGGCCGCCTTCTTGCTTGCCGACGTCGATGTAGCCCATGATCCGGTCGAACTGAAGCTGAGAGACCTGGGGACCCTGGAACGTCGTCTGGTGGAAGGGGTCACCGAGCTGAACCTCCTTGTACTTGGCCAAGAGCTTCTTCTCAAACTCCTCGTAGATGCCCTCCTGCACGTACAGGCGGGAGCCGGCACAGCAGACTTGGCCCTGGTTGAAGTTGATGCCGAAGCATGCCCACGAGACGGCGTCGTCGAGATTGGCATCGTTGAATACGATATTGGGCGACTTGCCGCCAAGCTCGAGGGTCGTCTTCTTCAGGTTGGACGATGCGGCAGCCTTGAGAATGTTGCGGCCGACGAGGGTGGAGCCGGTGAATGCGACCTTGTCGATGCCCATGTGGTTGGCGATGGCTGCGCCAGCGACGGGGCCGAATCCAGAAACGATGTTGACAACACCAGCGGGGACACCAGCGTCGTTGAGCAGCTCAGCAAACTTGAGGGCAGAGAGGGGAGTCTGCTCGGCAGTCTTGAGAACGACGACGTTTCCGGTAGCGATGGCGGGGGCAATCTTCCAGGCCATCATGAGGAAGGGGAAGTTCCAGGGAATGATCTGTCCACAGACACCAATGGGCTCGTGGCGAGTGTAGGCTAGCTTAGTCTCGTCGACCTCGATGACCTTGCCGTGGTTCTTGTCAGCCCAGCCACCGTAGTACCTGAACGTCGCTGCTGCCTCGGGGATATCAAAGGTCGATGCAATGCTGTAGGGCTTGCCGTTGTCAAGGGCCTCGATGGCGGCGATTTCGTCGTTGTGGGCTTCGATGAGCTCTGCGAGCTTCATGCAGATGCGACCACGCTCGCGACCGGAAACCTGGAGTGGGAGAGGAATTGGATTCAGCCGATGGGCAGGAAGAAGCCGTCAGCGCTCCGAACGGGTGGGGATAGGCAAGCCGAGTAGGGATTGCTGCCGCTCACCTTGGTTCCCCAAGAAGTCTCGTAGGCCGTTCGTGCGGCCTTGACGGCAACATCGACATCCTTGGCAGACGCCTCGGAGATCTGGGTGATCTCCTTGCCCGTCGAGGGGTTGACGACGGAGAAGGTCTTGCCGTCGAGGGCGGGCTGGAACTTGCCGTTGATGTAGAGGCCGGTCTGGATCTTGGACGACTTGCCTGCATAGGGTGCAGCGTGGGAGATTTTCGTGTCAGTGTGAAGCAGGCGAGGCGCGTGTGCCATGTGCCCGTCAGCGCCACTTACCGTTGCCGAACGACAGAGTAGCAGACATGGTGAATACGAGGTTGGTGGGTGTGGGGTTTGAGTTATGTGGGTATGCAGAGTGGTGGTGTGAGGGAATTTGAACAAGAGCTCGCGGCTGTATTGGGGTGCGAGAAGTGTGGCGGCGGTGGGGATCAGTTGATGATTTCAGACGAAGAGCAGACGGTATTTGTACTCTTCCAGGCTCTTCGATCGTGGCAAGGGAACCTCGGGCAGGGCGACGCGGGCGGACGGGGGGTGAGGCAGCGAATGGGACACCCGTGACCTGCGACTGTGAGCAGCGAGTGTGACCCGCGACCGAGGCCAGGCAGAGGCGATGAGGAGGCGAGGATCAGGCAGATGTGGCCCATGCGCGCGGGGTCAGCGGCCCGCCACGCCGAGACTTTCTGCATTTGTCAAGCCCAAGGCGAAAGAGCACGGCAGAGACGGCTGTGATGCTGCGACGGCTGCGACGGCTACGACGGCTGATTGGGCGGCCTGGGACAGGGCAGTCGGCGAACCACGCACGCAGGCAGGCGAGAGGGTAGAGCCCGAATGGTCGACCTCCCACAGGGCTGGGCTTAAGGTGGCGGCGGGCGGGCGGTAGACGGGCAGGCAGGCAGACAAACGGACGCTTTCCGAAAGGCAGCAAACGCCAGAACTTGGACGTGGCATGGCGTGGACAACGCAGCAACAGTCTGTACGGCTCACCCTGTTAATTCCCGTCGCGGCGCCCCACGCACTCTCCACCCCGACACCGCCTGCATCTTGCCCTGGGGCAAATTGGGCTTGGGCCTCTTCTTCGCCCGTGTGACCCCTCGCTCGGTTGTCTGATTCGGCGGCCTGACAGCCGAAGTGTGCGGTGTGTGGAGCGTCGTTGTTTTGCGTGCGTGCGCGTGTGGAGCGCTTGTGGAGCGTGATGCGAGTGCAATCGAAGACTGGAGGTGCCCCCGCGGGCCATCTGCCCTCCCCCCCCCCGCGTACTTAGAAACTGGGCGCGCGCTGGCAAAGTCAACGCCAATCCTGTGACGCAGGCGCGCACGGCGCGCCCCAGGGCCATGGTCACGAGGTCACCCCGCGGCAGTGCGGGCAGAGCGCCTCTAATTGTCCGCGGCACACCAGCCGTCGTAGCCATGGCGGGAAGGACCCGACGAGGCCCGGTGGGCACTTGACCCCGCCCTCGCTGCGTCAGGCTGTTGGAAGTGGGCACTAGGCCAGAGTCAGCAAACCTCGCACGCCACCACCGAAATAAGCAGTGGGACAAGCAGTCGCAGAGGCTTGGCGTCAGCACAGAGAGACACGAGAGGCGCAATCGCAATCGGGCCAGAGGACGCAGTGCATGGCCGTGTGAAGTCGTGAGAGGCCGTGATCGTCGGTCCGAGTGGCCCAGATTCATACGGCGCGACCAACCTCGACAGACAGGCCGGTTAGAGCCTATTGTATTCGACGTGGCATTCCCTGTGACCGACACCGACACTTGGTGCTCTGTGATGAACGCGGTCGGGTGCGGGATTTGGAGCGTAACGAGACCCTTATTCTCCGTCTGCCCAAGGCTGCCTGCCGTCCTTTGAACCCCGTGGGGCCGTCCGTCCATTCCCGGCGCCACCGTTTCCCCACAGTCACGGCCACGCACCATCGGGCTGGACACGGTCTTTGCATGCCTGGTCACCAGGTGCCGTATCGCGGCCCCTGCACCCCGTGTCACAAGTGAGATCTCCCCCGCCCCCCAAATGGACAGCAGACGCGGCCCGATCTGTCCCGTGCCACGCGGCGGTCAGACCCATTTCAAAGCCACTGCCAGCATCAGCGGTTCGCAGCAACATTCCACGACTATGTATGGGGCCACGCAATCTGGCCCGCCGATCTGGCCCGCCCCCTGCGACGGTCGTCCGTCGGTCAGTTCTCGCACACCATGCAGTGCGGTCATGTGACTCTCTCGTGTCTAGAGATTGGCTTCCGATGTTGCCCGTCTCGTCCGTGGGTGGACATGAGGTCGCATCTGGGAGCCTTATGGCCGGCTCGTGGTGCGAGGCGACGGTCCACCCCCTCCTCCAACCTGTCCACAATCCTTCCGTCTGTCACTTTCAGCGTGGAAAGTGCCGCAGCACACTGACACCACGTCGTTCAGAAGATGCGACCCCGAGTCAACTCGCAGTCATAGCACGCTGCGTGGACCCAGTGCCCCCCAGACAGCCCCAAATTCCAAGACCACACCGTCCGTCCCTGTACATTGCCTCGGTTCTACTTCTCATCCCATACCGCCACATCATACAAACCATGGTAGCCCTAACTTCGCAGGGCAACTACTGGGCAGTCCATTGGGTCGGCCATGCGGAGGTCGCCGTCTCGGATCCGGTGCAACTTCGTACACCCAGGCCGGCGGCATCGCTCCTCGCCTCGCTCTCATGGACGCGACGCGCGCGCTCCAGGGCAGGGGGATGCGCGACCCGGCGAATTAGCTCTCACACAAAATTCTAGTGGCCGACGCCGAGGGGCCTACCCCGCCTGCTGCACTCCCCCCTCCTTCGCCTGTGGGTTCACGCACTCACGCACGCAATGACGCACACGCCTGCGCTTCCCACATCGGCCACCCTCTGCCTCTGTTGTCTGCTTCCTCGAGTAACCTCGCATCGACTGCTCAACCATATGTACTGTACATGTACCTCGCTAGTTGAGCCGCCGTCTCTGCAAATAGGGACAGCGCGACAGCGGGACAGCGGGCGAGTGAGGAAAGTGACCTCTCACCGCCGCCCTCGTTCGCAGAAGAATTGATTGGCCAGTGTGCCCAAGTCGCGGGCCCGCATCGGACAAGGTTTCAGGCAAAGTTAGTGCAAGATGAGCCATCACTCAGCGGCACACCCAAGTCCAACACCAGCGTTAGCCTGGCAAGCTTGCAGGAGCCTCTGCAGTGGGCGAGGGTGGTCTGAACCACAATGGAGGGTCAGTCACTAACGTTTCCCGCGAGTTTCCCATACCCTTGGCACCTTCACTTCCATCCGTTCCCTCCAACCTCTCTCAGCTATACACTTCGCCGCCACTCAATTCACTTGTCCGCCTCACCTCTGGCCACGCCGAGGCCAGGGTAGCCAACTCTTCTCGCATTGAAGTCCGGTCTCTACGAATCGCACCCCACATTCTTTACTCGCTCCCTGGTGGACTCAACGCCACTGCCTTCTTCCCAACTCATTCCCCCACCCTGTTCGTCTTACTAGTCATGAAGCTCTTCGTACCCATTGCATTCGCGGCGCTTCTTGCCGCCGCCGCCGTCTCGGGCTCGTCTTTGGGCGAGGCAAAGCGTGTTCGACCCCACGAGGAAGACGGGTGAGTGGGATCAGCTCAGGCCCCCCTGTGTGCTACCGAGCCTGCTGTCCCTTGATCTGGTCCGCTGACCGCCTATCGCTCTTCTGCACCTATGCCTTCTGCCAAAGCGGTCACCTCCGACACTCAATCGGCCAGCACGTCGCCCACCACGTTGAAGCTGCCGCGTACGACGTCCAGAATGCAGTCGAAAACATCCGCATCCGCGACGCTCCTTCTTCGTCCGCCCTTGGCGGCGCCGACTGGCTCAGGCACAAGACTCTCGCTGGCATGAACTGGCTCAAGCACAAGACTGAAGAGGCGCAGGGTCAAGGTAACAACAGGGCCAAGCCCACTGCCACGGCAGACAATGCTCTCCGACGCGATTATGGACAAGAACAGGCTTCCGTTGGTACTCGTGAGGCAAGCGCGGCAGTTGAGTCTGTCGCAACTCAGCTTTACGGCTCCTGGATCGCTAGCACAACCACTGCCAGTGAGTTGAGTCCTGCGCTCACGGTCATCTGGCCTGGCCCCACGCTGATCTCTGCCCTTGTGCGCAACTCTTCCATCTCTAGAGCCCGAACCAGAGGAGACTGAGACTGCCCAGAAGAACGCCGCTACTCCTGCTCGAGGAGGCTCGAGCTACGACGGCGTCGGCTTTGGCCTGGCCGCCTGCGCCATTGCCGCTCTTGCCGGTGCTTCCCTCGAAATGTAAATCAAGGGCCGCCACGCTAAGCAGTAGCATCTGCGTCTTTGCAAGGCCACTCAGTCTTACCCGCTGAGCGGACCCATTCTGGAGATTAGCCTCTCCGCCCGCTGGCGTCACCACAGTCCTATCTCAGCTTTCTGGATGATGCGCCACCGAACGTCCTTCATCGCCAAGGACCTGGCATCTGACGCGCCTTCCCTATAATGACCCCGATCGATGTAAGCCTTTTTTCAGTCTTCAATCTGTACTTTACTCATACACGAACAATGTGATCACGCTCCCAGGCGAAGCGCCACTTTGATTTTCTCAGCGGCCTGATCGATGGTGTGTGATTTGCCCTCCCTCTGACGGACGAAGAACGCCATTGTCACGAATATCTCGAATCCCTCTGCGATGTCACGGGGTCCGCCGCCAAATTTGATGGCCAGTCGTCCTTGCTGTCACGGTCATTCCAGGTCGAAAGCACTCAGTGTAAGCTCTAGTCCCTCTTCTCGGAGCCCGCCTCGATTCTTTCGAGCCACGATCTGCGTACGGGAAGGGCAGGCCAGGAACGTGTGGGCCGCATCTTTCAGTACCCTGCGCGCTCGCGCCTTGCCAACCTTATTCCCGTCTGCAAAACTCACGAGTACTGGAGTTTGATGTATTCAACGGTCTGTGGCCCAGTTCCCCCATAGGACCCGAACGCTATGGCGTATTGGGCGTACCGCTTCGCGAGATCATGTTGCGCGCAGCTGATTTGGGCAAGGGCACGGATACATGGTGACCATTCAGCTTGTTATCACTTGGATTTGGGGTCCACCGGGCTGACGACACTTACATGTTTAGAGCCAGAGCCTTCTCCCAGGCGACATCTAGAAGCCAGGCCTTTTCCTCCTCGGGGTACGCCGTCGCACCGTTGGGCTGCTTCTCGATGACATCCAGTGCTACTTGCATGTACTTGCAGGCCTCTGCGAGGGCTTCGGGGTGTCTGCAGAGCCCCATGAGGTGCCCCACGACTGCACGTACCCAACGCGAGAGCTGTACGATGCTTCCGTCGTCGCCCAGATTCTTCTGGTAGGTTCGAATCGTGTGGTCCAGCACGGCATGCAGGAGCTCGTCTGGGCACGAGGCACTGCTCCACGACAGCTCAGCAATGCTCTTCAGTGCGATGGTAGGCGTTCGAGATTCCGTGCAGACTCGGTGGAAGACCTCTTTTGCACCAGTCCAGTCCTCTAGCATCGCCGTGGCTTCAAATTCAAAGATGAACAAAGCCCACTGGACATCGAGCATCGCTTCGGGCGATTTGATGGCTGCCCGAGTGCTGTGCAGCAGAGTCCATGCTTCCCTGACCTCTTCGCGGAACTTGAACCAGTGCAGCTTGAGCTCGCGTGCGTCCATGGACCCTTCCTTGGCGGCCAGCGCGCGACCTACAAGACAGGAAAGCTTCGCCCATACCTTGGTGCGGTGAAACTCTGTGTCTGTAGTTGTCTCCAGCTTCTCCTGGCATTGTGCCACGGCGATGGACAGGTCGAATATATCGGCAGCCACACCTGGGCTCACGGCGGCGGAGATGCTGATGGCTGCATTGAAGGCGACCTTGAATGTCCAGGTGCATTCCTTGCAGAGCTTTGTGTCGGAGCTGTCTAGCTCGATTGCCTTTCTGAGGGCAGACAGGTTGTTGCGGAGGCTGTCGAGCAGCAAAACGGCTGACTCGGCTGTGAAATCGACTCCTTCTGGAGGTAGCTGGTACTTGACCAGGCAGCGTGTGAGCACAACAGAGTCAATCTCAAAGTCGAGGGCCGAGTTGTTCTTGGTACGCTCTGCAATGCCCTGCAAACCGAGGCGTATGACCCGCCCGAACTTGGCAGCTTGCGCGCTCTGCACGGCGGAGGCGAGCATGGTTGTCTTGAAGTTGGAAGCCCCAAGCAAGGCTTCAAAGGACCGAAGTGCATCTTCCTCTCGTCTCTGTTCGCAGAAGATGGTGAAGCTGATATGGTGGTTGAGCGCATCATCGGCCAGTCGACGTGGGCAGCTGAGCAGTGCGCGCTGCGCCATGTCAGTACGCCCGCTCTCAAGCCAACACAGAGCGGCACGGCGGGCGCTTTTAGCGGCGTTGCGCTCCAAACCAGCAAAGAGACGGTGGGCTGCCATCTGGTAGAAGCTGGCTGCTTCGCCGTATTCCTTGCGCTCGCGAACTGCATCCGCTTGACGCCACAAGAGGAGCTGAGCAACAACGCCTGCGTCCTCGCCGATGTCGAAGTGAGCCGAAACGAGGAGCCCCATCAGATCACCAAGGAGCTGCAAGGCAGATGAAGAGTTGGCAACTCTAACGACGGCGAGGAGAACCTTCTTGGCGCTTTCCTTGTCTTCAGTGGATTGCGTTCCGGCGAGTCGAAGCAGCAACGGTCCCACCATACCGCGCAGAAAGTCGAGCTGATCACGATGAGCATTGATCAGAGCCAGTATGCAATCGATGGCGTCGCCGCTGAGGTCAGGACGCGCATACAGGCCAGTCAAGAATTCGAGAAGCTGTCTGAGAGGCGCCTTGCTTTTGACGAGGATGTCAAGGCGCAGCAGACTGATTCGCTCGTCGTGACGCCAGGTCGGCGACAACGTGGACAGCCCGTCCAGCGCAGCATCAGCAGACTGGAACCTTTCTCGCCTCTGCTGCTCTGTCATGCTGACGCTCGCCCACTCAAGACTAGCTCTGGAGAGGTGGCGCAGCGCAGTCGCCTGCAATTCGGCAATCTGAGGCAGGGCTCCGCCTTCTACGCGCTCGAGTAGCTTCTGGCCTTCGCGGAGCCATTGTACAGCTTTCTCAAGAAGGTCGCTCCATTGCGCATCTTGTGGCGACCCCGCTCGCATGAGCTTAGCGCCGTGCTGGACGCACAGGGAGGCCACGTCGTGGAAGACGAGAACAGGCAGGTCGCTTTGGCTTTTGTGCAGGGCCAGGAGATCTTCGACGGCGCATGTGAGGTCAAATTCGGCTACACCGTCCTTCTTCTTGGCAACATTGTAGGTATATTTGACCATATAAAAGGCAAAGTAGGCCTTGTCGCGCGACTCGCCATCGTTGCATGCTTTGAGGTTGCGATGGGATTCAGCGGCGAGGCAGAGGAGTTGCTCTGCCTCATCGAGGTGCGCCGGGCCCACTGCCAGCATGTCCGAGGCGGCTTTGCTACAGACCTTGACCAGCCGCAGAGAGTCGCTGGAGCTGTAGGGCTGCATCGTGGCAGCATAGATGAGCATGGCTGCGGCCGAGCGCGTCAAGGCGATGGCAAGACCATCGCGCTCGACCTCGCCGACGAGGTGGCGGGCACCATTGTAGAGCAGGCTACCTGTGCAGGGGTGAACGACATTGGGGAAGGCGCACAAGTGGAAGAGATGGTTCAGTGATTGAGTGATGCTCGAGCGCGCGTGGAGGTTGCACAAAGAATCTGAGCGTGTATGCAGTCGGGAGCGTCTTGCGCACCGTCTCGGTCCAATGCCACTGCAACTTCACGGTCCGGGTAGATGCCAAATTCCTTGATGAATTCGGTGGTGCGCTGACGCAGCGCATGCAGAAGTCGAAGGAGTTCTGGGTCTCGATGCTCGGCAGACTGGAGCTTTGCAAGGACGGCGGCTACTAGCTCTGCATTCCGCCGGTACGGGTAAGCGGAGAGTACAATGTGAGTCAGTGGGCTGCGCGGCCTAAACGTTCAGCCGCCAGCTGTCCAGTCCAGTAGAGGGTGCTGCACTCAAGCTTGCTGCACTTCTTCCAGCGGAAGGTTTGGAAAGATGAATTCCGCGCACCATGGATGTCTCTAGCGCTCTGACCCAGATCAGCGTCCTGCGGCGGGTGGGGCAAGGTCATGATGCTTGGCTTCGCTTGGCTTGGCCTGACTTGATCAGGCTGCTGGTCTGCGATCGACGGCGGGTCAATGATATGTTCCGATACGGATGATTGTGTGGTGGCGATGCGCTAGAGGAGCATTCAGTCGAAGTCACTCGCATCGACGAAAAAATGGATGATGTGGCAAGCAACAGAGAGACGCGCGAGGTGCTCGACTTGGCCGCACAGACAGCAAGAAGCTTCGCTCGAGCGGGTCTCGGAGCGAGATGAGACCGTGAGAGCCATCTGAGCCAACAGAGCCAGCTGAGCCTTGCTCTCTCTCTTTCTCTCTTTCTCTCTCTCTGTGGCCGCTTCCAATTTCAGCGACGCCAAGGCTGCTCTCGACGAGGGGCGAATGCGCTTTCAGCGAGCCGAGAAAGGCTTGGCGCAGCGTGCGTGCTGCGTGCGTGCGTGCGTGCGTGCGTACGCGTCGCTTACAGTCTTGTGTGGGTCATTTTGAACCTCGTTTCGCACTCGCGACTCGCCCACGCCATTGATTGATTAGTTGTATTTATTGTCTTGGCGGTCTGAGGCGGTCCGAGGCGGTCCAAGGATTGCTCTGACGCAATTGCGTCCCAGGCGCGTCATTTCACCGCGGGGCGAAAGTGGAGAAGCGGCCTCCTGCGCTCTGCCCTGCGCCTGGCTGTGCACTCACTCACCGATGGGATTGGGGGCCCGCTGTGCTGCGTGCGTGTGGTGCGTTGCATCGTGCGGACCATGAATTGGATTTCAACGGAACTTCGCTGGAGGGGCAACCCTGACCTGACGTCGCCAGGCGAAAGAGGGGCACATCAGGGACGAATAATGGGGTCCTAGGCGGGCTCGCACTTGGCAACGGCAAAAGCGCCTGAATTGCAAAGGCGAGTTTAGGGTCGCCCATAGCGTCGTCACTCACGACGTTTGGTCACGGTCAGCAACATCCTCCCATCTTTGTTGCTCAAGGTTTAGCTACACAGCACGCCTGCGCAAGGACCCAGTGCTTGGCATTTCCCCCGATCCCGACCAGGCGCTTGCTCGCTGATCGCTACTGCATCTTGCGCGAGCCACGAGCAAACTCACTCCAGAACAGCGTTCAGGCAAACGTCGCTTCGTCCCCCCCGCCCTCCGGCCTTCGCAGAGTTCACCCCACTCATTGTCATCATCCGTAGACCCCTCCCCCTCAGGCGCCCACCCGCGAGCCGCAAGCTTAGCCCCAACGATCCGCCGGCCTCGCAAGACTATTCGGACCAAGCATTGCCTTGCGCCAAGACTCAAACTATACCACCACCTCCGTTGGCCCGCCTCGGAGTGCATGCCACCGCACACGCACCCGTTGCTCGTCGAGTTTGCTTTGCGCACACCCTCCCACCCTCCCCATTCAACCCTTGGAAGCAAAAAGAGATAGGCAAGCGGCAGCAGCGGCAACGGACGGCAATCCCTCGCGACCCGACAAGCGCAATTAGTCGATTACCACCCGCATAGGTCCGCCGTGCACACGCCCACGACACCTCCCAGATTCCCTCTGTGCCCCGCATCTCCGACACAAGGACATCCGACCAATTGCATTCACCTCCCTCCGCTCCCGCCCCGCGCACGGTTGGCGTCAATCCAGTGCCGTGCCGCCATCCTCGCCAAGACTCCTTGCACTTCTTCCTGCGCCGTTTGCCAAGTCGCCGGCGCCGCCAAAACCCCTCTTACCGTAGGCTTGGAGAGCCACGCCAGCCTCTGCACTTGCTCGCTGCGTTTGTTCACTCTGGGTCAAGAGGCAACACACTGCGAGCACAAGCCCACGCAACAGCAGACCGCGATCGACCTCGTCCATCAGCCTTGCTCTCAGCACAGCACCAAGCTGGCGCTCGAGTTGCAACCCCGCTCCCTCCCACTCCACACATCTGAATCGACCACCTATCCCATCACCACTCGCGGACCAAGGTAGACACATTTACCTTAGACACACTGCCGCACACATCCCACCTTCCTTGGCTCCCATCGCCTCGCCCTGCTCAGCACCAACTCTCACTTCGGAACAAAAGACATCTCCTTCAACCAAACTGCAACATACCTCTCCAGCCTGTCATGGCGGCGCCCCCTTCTATCCTTTGAGCTCAAGACGTCTTCCTAGTCTTCAAAAACTTCTCTCCCAATACGTGACTACTGCATCTCGTCATCATGGCGGCTACCCTGAGGCGCATCGTTTCCGGCCCCAAGGCTCGCTTCGTGGCAGATGGAGTCGACCTCGACCTTTCTTACATCACAGGTGAGCGAAGGAGCGAAGCTGCCGGCTGCATCACAGCCCATCTTGATAGCCCTCAGGGGCATTGCTGATCCGATCCCGCCCCTGTCCTCCGCCTCGCCTGCTCTGCCAGATCGGCTCATCATCATGGCGTTTCCTGCGGCTGGTATCGCCACCATGTGGAGAAACGATCGCCGCTCGGTGCGCAAGTTCCTCGACAGCAGGCACGGGTCCCATTGGCGGGTCTACAACTTCTGCCCAAAGTCCGAGAACGAATATGACGACGACGAGTTTTACGGTCGAGGTGAGTTTGCTTGCTCCAGACCACGGCACGGCGGCCAGCTCGCAGCTCGTCCTGACGATTCATTGCCTCT
The DNA here is from genome assembly GCA_004016185.1 of Quambalaria eucalypti. NCBI lineage: Eukaryota > Fungi > Basidiomycota > Exobasidiomycetes > Microstromatales > Quambalariaceae > Quambalaria > Quambalaria eucalypti. Next base: position 84,489 of record RRYC01000272.1, read on the forward strand.
ACCTCGTCACGCACAGTCTCCAGATACCCCTTTCCGGACCACCATGCTCCGCCGCTGTCACTGATACCCATGGCCGTCGCCGATATGACTGCGTGGCTCGCCGAAGATCCCCGCAACGTCATCGTCATTCATTGCAAAGGTAAATGCTCTCGGCTCAAGTTCTGATCGTAAAATTTCCCCTGTCGCTCACACCACAGCTTGCCCTCTACTTCAAACTCGACAGCCGGAAAAGGTCGCTCGGGCACGATGGCTTGTTGCTACCTCGTCTCCCTCCCCAAGATCCCGCCCCCGCCCCTCGATGCCCGCAATCACGGCGGCGAGCGGCCGGCGGAGCGACCTCAGCCTCGCGCGTCATCCTCCAACTGCGACATCAGGTCCTCCGCTTCGAGTACCAGTCGAGACGATGCCAGAGTCGAGGCCGAGGAGGAAAGCGAGGAAACGGGGAGAGCGACCTTGTACGGCAGGTCACGGAAGCCGTCCATTCCTTTCCGTGCACATCGCTCGATGTCGGCTCTGCGTGCCAAGAGCCGCAAGGACTCTGCCAGGCCGCCGCTGCCATCTGCAGAGCCCGACGAAAATCGGCCCTGTCCAAGCAACGTGAATGCAGTCGAAGCCTACAGCAGCCCAGAAGATGCCGATGCGACGGGAAGCACGCAACCCAAAGTTGTCGTCAATGGATCCGCAAGGCCGCACCCCTGTGATAGCCCGATGTCTGACCCCTTCTGCGAGATGACAGACTCGATGGAACGCAGCCCCGCGAAGCAGCCCTTGGGGACCTCGACGTCTCTTGGAAATCAGCTCGCCTCCATCGAGGACAAGCTCGAGGCTGTATTCGACCTGCACACTTCGCGGCGGCTGAAGCCCCAAAAGCCCAAGAATCAAGACAAGCGAAGCATATACCCTTCCATGTCCGGAGACAGCAGTCGGACCAGCAGCCGCTTCTCTCTCGCTTCCCGGCGATCGGCTTTGCCCTTTGCCGCATCAAGTCCTCATCTGCCCATGCACGCCAATCGGGCAGCTCAAAGTTCTCCAGCAAAGCAAGACACGACCGCTGACGCACCGCTGCCAGTTCGGTCCATGGGCAGTCTGGACAACACCACCGCATCAGGAGACGGCGAGCAGTCTCCTTCCAACTCTCCCGTGCGGCGTCGCCCGAGTCGACTCTCCTTTGCCCTTCCCCTCTCGCCCAGGCAAGCCAACGGCACAACAGGGGGAGACAAGTCAGAACCAAACCACCTCAACGTCCCACCGACGCCAGGGTCTTTCCGAGCACTGGGCATTCATCCTACGGGGAGGAGTACAGACAATCTACTAGGGAGGAGTGCAAACTTTGGAGCGAGTGCAGACTTTCTCAGCCTTTCCAATGCCGAAGAACTCGCAGCAAGAGCCGGCACCGTCCATGCCACCTCTTGGTCGGAAAGATGGGTCCCAGGCAGCAAGCCGAGTACGAGTAGACAAAACTCTGGTGTAGGCCTCGCGGGCTCGAACCGTGCTACCTGGTATAGCGAGAGCTCCGAAGCTCTTTCGATGGGATACGAATCCGACACCAAGGAAACGCCCAAGACCAAGAAGTTCGGCGTCTCCATCTCCTCTCAACGCCGATGGGTAGGCTACTGGAGCCGAATGCTATCCGACGCAGACTCGCGCACCACTGTCAATCACAGTACCGCGCCAGGGCCTCAGCGAAAGATTCGCATCGTCCGGATCAGCGTGTTACAGGAAGCCCCAGGCCAGGAAGCGCTCGAAGCGACTTCTCCAAAGAGTCGAGCAAAAGCAGCCGCCAAATTGGACTCCTTCCGTGTTTACCTCGGTCGCTATGATGACGAATTGGTGGAGAAATTAGAGGGGTGGGAGCGTGGAGCGCGTAGACGAGCGCGTGCCTTTGGCGTCAATGATCCAGGTGCACGCTCACCAGAATTGACGTGCTCCCCCCGGTCGGGGAACCTGCACGGCCCGCCAAAGGCTGTTCCCGGCGAACAAGGCTGGTCAAAGAAGTCACGTAGTCTCCGACCCTCGAATGCCGACTGGCAACGATGCATCGACTTCAACTCGGCAGAGGCCGCCAAGAAGCGCCTCGCCCAGCATGGAAACGAAGAAGGCGTGGGACAATGGGGTGTAGATGTCGTGTCTGAAGCGGAGCGAGTGCGACATTTCAACTGGCCAGATGGCAGCCTCTTCAAGCAGCAGGGAAATGAGTACCCCAGACACTTTGACTTCATCAAGTGGTTCAAGAAGCTCAAGAGGAGCGAACGAGTGCTGGCCGACTTTGATGCAGGCATGTGGCATCATTTCCCCTGCGGCCAAGCCTCGAGTGCGGCCGAGTCCAACGGGACACCAGCCGCTTCCCATGACGCGACCACCAACGGGACGCCCCAATCGAGCGAGCGAGCCACTCATCATCTCTTGGAAGGCGGCGAGGACATCGTCGTGAGCCCCGACCGCGAGCTATGCATCAAGATTCACCTCGCCAACAAGGCGCTGAACATCCTGCCCGACATTGCCGGTGCGGTGGGATGGGTGTGGTTCATCCCAGCCTTTGAAGACCCAGCCAGCCAGCGACGCACGAGCATGGCGGAGTCTACGGGTCATTGTCACCGGGCCACGACCGAAAGCGGCAACAAGGATCGGTCGCAGTCTACGGCATCGAGCAGCGGCAGTGGAAGTGAGAATGAGCAGCGCACTCAGGGTGATGCCGGCAACTCGCAAGCACAGCCCTGGCCTCAGAGCAATGCGAAAGCGGGAATGCGAACCACGGTGCGCTTCGATCGTGAAGAGATTGATTTCGCCAAGAAGATTTCTGGGCTCAAGGCCATAGAGGTGGAATGGGAGTGGATTGACGTGGGGCAAGAAGAGGATGTCAGCGATGATGACGACGGTGATGAAACCTGGGGGCAACTTGGAGACAGTGCCAGGGCCGCGCCGACACCTTTCCGCCTGTGAACTGCGCATGTGCGAATTGGATGTACATTGTTGCTCACAACACGACGCTCTTTCCGTTATTTGCGTGCCTGAGCGACTGAATACCAACGGCTAGTGGTCACGTGCTATGAGGCCCTGTGTAGCAGCGCTGGCTCGGAGCCGATATTTTGCACGTGACAAATCCCTTATCTTTGGAACGAAGCTGTCAGTGCTGCACGGACCGAAGCGAGGCTGCATGCAATGCATGCGCATGCACGAGTCTCTCCAGAGATAAGAAGCTGAGCAAGCGCGGCCCCGCACTTGGACGATCGAAGACCTGTTTCGTCCCGGGAGACGCGGCAGCCTTTGCAACAACCGTCGTGCAACGCTTTCGGACGCTCCAGGTTGTGATCTGCGTGAAATCGGAGATGGCCGAGGTTGAGGCGCCAAGGTTGGCTACAAGTCTGGCTCGACCTTGCCTCGGGTCGGGCGGACGTGGAGTAGTTGCCGGTTGCCCCCCCCCCCCTTTGCCGCAGACGCAGACGTTGCTATGCGGCCGCGTGGCCCGCTTATCGGGACGACAAGAAGGTGATCATGGTCCATTGAATCTGATCACAATCGGTATCGCGGTAAGCTCACCCAGGTGCTCAAGTGGCCGGTTAAGGGTTCCTGAACGTGGGTTTTATATCAGTGACGTGAGCAAGAAGGACTCCGGTCTCGGGCGTTGCGTGGGAAAGAATCAGGGTTCCTACAGGGCTTGAAAGGTAGGACGGGGCGCGAACCGTCGGGAACGCGGATTGGGGAGCTTCGGGGTACCACCTTGGTTGCAGCAGTGGCCAGGAAGCTCCAATCCTCATTCACTCGCTCAGTCTCTTCCGAGTTGGTCCGAAAATCTGCGTCGTAGCCAGGCCGGGGCAAGAGCTAATTGCGGATACGACAATAGGCCGCGGTCTGGACCTCTCAGTCTGGCGGCGCTGTCTGTCTGTACCTTCGTCTCTGGTTGGTGACATGCGGACACCTTTGGGGTTGAGGGCAACATATCGACGTGAGGACATCGCAGCATCGCAGGGTCGAGGGTCGAGGGGTGGGGGAGGCCGACTCGACTTGGCAGGCCAGCCAACATCGACGACGCAGAGACGACCTCGCCGGTCAAGTCAGCTCAGCATCGACGGTCCCGCCCGACTGTCTGTTTGCCTTTTTTTCCATTTCCCGTCGTCGTGCCTTTGCTCGGTGAAGTGGAAGGCCCAGGACGAGTATTGTCAGACTGGTCGACTTTGGAATGGTGTCTTGCGCGTCGTTGCGCGGCGGCGGACAGACGCAAAAGCCGCAAAGCCGCACGGCAAGGCGTCAGATCGGTCTGTCGGCGGACAGCGGATGCCGAAGCGAGGCCGGGACACGCACACACACACGCACGCACGCACGCACGCACACGCACACGCACACGAGGCGGGCAGATGTGAGACGCCGCGGAAAGCAAGAAGAGGCGAATTTGGAGTTGGACGCGAGCTGCTCCCCAATAGCAACGAAGGTTCGGGCTGGTCGCAGTCTCTCGCAGTCACCGACACACACCGAGTTCCACCGCGTCTCGCATGGTTGGTCGACTGATTGACTCTGACTTGAGGTCTGACAACCCATGATGACGCCACCACGGGCGGCCAACCACGAGAGGAAATAGCAATTCACCCGCCCGCCCCACTTCACCCCTCGCAGTCCAATTCTTCCCGCCCTGGCCACTCCCGCCTAGGTAGCCAGTCCAAGGCAGCTCTCACGCGAAATGCGGGCCCGTCCCTTGGACACAGAGCGCGTCCTTAGCAAATTGAAACAGACTGCCGACGATCATCAGTTGAATGGTGCCTGATTGGACCTTGCCCTCGCAGTAGGCGAGAAGCTGCGATTCAGCTGCTGTCGGCGTGCTCCGCCTGCCCCCGCCAAGCTCCCATATTGGAGTGCATGGCCGCGGCTTCCCCGAGGCGGAGCAGCCCTTCTGCTTGCCTGCGTCTGCCATGGCATCAGGCGACAGCTACGTTTTATTCTCTGGGGTTCGGCCAGATTGCCTTTGCCACATACGACGGTGCGGAGTGGCGGCCACCACCGGACATGGTCTCTGCTACGCCCGGCTTGCCCGACTTTTCCGTGTGAGCCACCCTGCCCGAGACTGTCAGGATGACTCGGTCCTGTCCTACCCCCATAGTACGCATACACGCATGAGCCTGTCGCACTATTAAACCAGATCATCCAGTCGCTTCTTCCATTGTGTTTCCTCCCTTCCTTCGTCTTTGACTCCCATCCACGCCCAGCGATACCCTACTACATATCCCCTCCACAGTACCCCGTACGCCCAGCAATACCAGTCCACCATGGCCCCTAACACCCCAGAGCCAGAGTTCGAGCAGGTAAGTCCGGGCCCAGAGAGAAGGGGAAGCCTCCGCCCGACAAGTCTCGCGTTCGTATGAAAGCATTGCTTTGCTGACCCAACCTCATCTCACCTGCCCTATCCCTACCTCCGCTCCTTGCAGGCCCGGGACGAGATCTTCTCGACCCTCAAGCCCTTCTTGGAGAAGCACACCGAGTACCAGACTGCCTGGGACATCGTCCAGAACCCCGAGCGGGTCATTCAGTTCCGGTGAGTAGTTTTGCACGACCGCAGCACCCACGCCCATGGCCACGCCCACGGGCCCAACCCTACTGCTTGCTGACGCATGTTGTTCCTCGTTTCCCTCTACCCGCCCCTCCACTTAGTGTCGTCTGGGAGGACGACAAGGGCGTCTGCCACGTCAACCGCGGCTACCGTGTCCAGTTCAACTCGGCTCTCGGCCCTTACAAGGGCGGTCTCCGTCTCCACCCCACTGTCAACCTCTCCGTTCTGAAGTTCCTCGGCTTTGAGCAGATCTTCAAGAATGCCCTCACCGGCCTGCAGATGGGAGGAGGAAAGGGTGGCTCTGACTTCGACCCCAAGGGCAAGTCCGACGCTGAGATCCGCCGCTTCTCGCGCGCCTTTGGTGCCGCCCTCGCCAACCACATCGGTCCCGACACCGACGTTCCCGCCGGTGACATTGGTTTCACTGGTGAGAACGCTGGTTACGTCTTTGGTGCCTACAAGGCCATCCGCAACGAGTGGGCTGGCATGATCACCGGCAAGGGCAACGACTGGGGTGGGTCTGCTCTCCGCCCCGAGGCCACTGGTTTCGGTCTCGTCTACTACGTCGACCACATGATCAAGCTTGCCGAGGGCGAGTCCTCCGGCTTCAAGGGCAAGAAGGTCGTCGTCTCCGGCTCGGGCCAGGTCGCCCAGTTCGCTGCCCTCAAGGTTCTCGAGCTCGGCGGCTCTGTCCACTCCTTCTCGGACTCCAAGGGCGCCCTCATTGCCAAGGAGGGCACTGCCGGCTTCACCGCCGAGCACATTCAGGAGATCTTCAAGATCAAGTCGGCCCGCAAGGAGCTTTCCCTCTTCGGCGACAAGGGTGGCGCATTCGAGTTCCACGCCAACGGTGCCCGCCCCTGGAAGCTCGTCAAGTCGTACGACGTTGCCCTTCCCTCGGCCACGCAGAACGAGGTCGACGAGAGCGACGCCCAGGCTGTCATCAAGGCCGGCTGCCACTACATTGCCGAGGGCTCCAACATGGGCTGCACCCTCGAGGCCATCAAGGCCTTCGAGGAGTCGCGCGCCAAGAACGGCAAGAAGGGCGTCTACTACGGCCCGGGCAAGGCCGCCAACTCGGGTGGTGTCGCCGTCTCGGGTCTTGAGATGGCCCAGAACTCGATGAGGCTCAAGTGGTCTGCCGAGGAGGTCGACACCAAGCTCAAGGACATCATGCGCGAGTGCTTCACCATCTGCAAGGACACTGGTGCCGAGTTCGGCGACAAGGGAGAGCTTCCCTCGCTCGTTGCTGGTGCCAACATTGCCGGCTTCAAGAAGGTCGCCGACGCCATGCGCGCCCACGGTGACTGGTGGTAAACTGGTTTCCGCACCTAGAGCTAAAACAGGGGACTTTGTAACCCCCGCAAATCAAAACATGGAGTAGAGGGGAGCATACATACACGCAGAAGGAGAGTTGTTGTACTTGTCGCATTCTGGGATCCTTCTTGTTAGATTGCCTCGACGGCTGCATTGCATCTTCCAGCACAATCTATCTTATTGCATATCACCCACCCTGCCATTCAGCGAGGCACGCCTCCTAGAAGCTACTTCTTTGACTGGCGTCTAGTCACTTGGCGCGGACGGAACTGCAGAGAGCCTGTGGGGCCTTCCGGTGGACCAGGAACTTCAGCCTTCTTCGGCTCGCTTGATGAGCCCGGATCTTCTGCAGCGTCGTGTACGTTTGGCTGCGAGCTGACACGCTGACCTCGGTCTCGGGGGTCACGGCTGACCCATGGAAAAGGAAGGGGCAGATGCCGTTTCCCGGCAAGTGACGAAGAGTCCGCCTCTTCAACGGGAGTGTCCAGAGGCGACTTGTAAGCCGACAGTGGGTCGCTGTGTTCTTCGCCTCCGAGCAGTGAGCTCATGATACGACGCACGAGCTGAGGAGGTGCTCCTCCGGCTGGTGCCGCGGACGCGCCAGGCTTCCTGTATATGAGCAGTGGCCTGTCGAATACTAAAGGCAATACGGAGGGGAGTAGCATTGAGGCTTCAGCTACCAGGGCAGAAGGTGAGTCTGAGGAGGGAGACGTACTCACGCCGTGAAGCGGGATCGCCGTGATCGTGCCAGGGGCAGTTCACCTCCTGCAGTCCGCAAATGTTTTGCAAAAGCCAGGGAAAATCTTCTTCGCGAAGTCGCAGGCGTTTGAAGCGATGCTTCTTTTCCCTGGGAAGGTTACGCTTCGCCTGCTCGTAGGAGCGGTAAGGCTGCGGTTCAAAGAGGAGCAGGCCGCCTGGGCGGAGACTCTGCGAGAGCCGTAGAAAAAAGCGGAGTAGACCGAGGTCCTGGTTGTGAATGTGAATCCACTTCGAGATGGACAACCTGCCACGGGGAGAGGAGATCGGACCTACAAAGATCAGAATGCTACCTCGACTTTACGCTGTATGCGGTCTCCTTGGCTACGCTACACTCACGCTAAGATGAGGTCGAAATCTTGCTCGCCCGCCCCCTCGAATCTCGCCTTCTTCGAGGGAGGCAGTGTGCCCGGCTCAGCGTCCCGCTCCAAAAGCTGAATGGACCTTGCACCGGCGGCTGCATCCTCTGAGCGAGGCGCCTGATCGTCATACACCCAATCAGCACAGCGGAATTTCGTCCGAACCGGCGCCCCGCGATGATCGGGGCTTGCTTCGTTGCTCTTGGCACGAGCCCGCGCCTGTGCACGCCGCACCAGCGTCGGGTCGATGTCTACGCCGGAAAGGAACTCGGTGCGAGGAAGCCGAAAAGCTAACTGGAGTCCGATTGTGCCATCATTGCAGCCTACATCCAAGATGCGCCGAATCGCGGGGACATTGAAGGATGTTGAAGTGGAAAGTGAGGGCGTGTACCATCCGAGGAATGCCTCTACTCGGGGATCTAGTTCGGAAGGCGCGAGTTGAGCATGTGCGGTTCCTGCGTCGATCAGCTGATGGCTCTTTGTCCGGACGCCGTAGTAGTTGGAGAAGTTGCCGTGAGAGAAATTGGCGTTGGAGCGAGGCAAGGCGTGGCGGTCAGGAGGCGCGCGCTCGATCTCTGGTGGTCTCATCCCATTGCCCTTGGTCGCGGGGTCGTCGAACACCAAGCAGAGACTCGGGGACGAAGATGTGGGTGAGGGCAGACCGCACTCGCCTCTACGCGCCACTATCACGACGTCTTCGCCGACTCCTTCCTTGCGCGTCGCCACTGTTGTCTCCCCGCCCGCCCGATCGGGGGTGACGTAGGCGCGGAGTTGCAGTGCGGATCTGCACAGGCCATCTATGCACGCACGCACGCACGCACGCTAAGTACCCCGCCCCGCTGCCGCCCGCCCGCCTCTCGTCTTGTCGGCTGATGGTCGCGCAGGTGGAGATGAATGTCCTTCTGCATATCTTCACGCCGCTTCAAGCCGTCGTCCTCCCAGAGAAGCAAGTGGATTTGGCACCCCGACACCTTGATTGCAACTCAATCCGACTCGAGTACAATATATAAAGGCGACGTAGACGTCGACTGCCACCTAAACTCTAGACACACACTGCTGCTCGCCCATTCCCCACGCATACATTTGTCACAAGCACTCACGATGGCTTCCAGCGCACAGAAATCAGTCCTCATATTCATTGCCCACGGCACCGAGGAGATGGAGTTTGTCATTACCTATGACGTCCTCGTCCGCGCCGGCTGCAAGGTCCAATCCGTCTTTGTTGGCTCATCCTCCCAAGACGCCTCTGATCCGCACGGCAGCACCGCTAGCGAAACGACGCCCGCGCCTGCGACGTGCTCTCGCGGCGTGCGCATCTTGCCCGACTTGCGTCTGCCTGACCTCGAGGGAGGCAAGGCGCTCAACTACGACGCCCTCGTCGTCCCCGGCGGCGGCCCGGGCAGCAAGACCATTTCAGAGAATGAAGATGTCCAGAAGCTCATTGCAAAATACTATGCCGATGGCAAGGTAGTTGCCACCATTTGCGCCGGTACCCTCGCTGTCAAGACGAGTGGCATCGCATTGGACACGGAAGTGACGAGCCACCCGAGCGTGCGGGAGGAGTTGGTGAAAGGTGGGTGCCATGACAGGCTGGCCGTTTGAATTATCACCTCTGCCCATTCCCTGTTCCACTGCTGCTGCTGACACAGAAGCTCTCCTCCTCGCCAATTCAGACTACCGCTACTCCGAGGAGCGTGTCGTGGTGGCCGACAACCTCATCACATCGCGTGGTCCCGGCACGACCTTCTTATTCGCCTTGACCATCGTCGAGAAGCTGCTGGGGAGTGCAAAGCGCGAAGAGGTGGCAGGGCCGATGGTACTGGCAGACAAGCTCTGAGTACAGGTCATGACCCGCTTACTACCCCAATACCAATACCGTTGTGAATAGTCGATAGCGGCATGGTCTCGTTGCTAGTCGGGGACATTTGACCAAGCGGATAACGAGACGTGGGCGTGTCGGATCCGACGTTTGGTGGCGAACAGCGCGTGGCCCTGCTGAATCAGCTCTATTATTAAGAAACCGCCCGCGTCGAAGCGCGCAGGGTGAGACGCCGTGGCGTCAGGGGCTCGATGAAGCGCCGCGGGCAAGGAGGGCAATGACCGCTTGCGGGTCCCTCTGGCTCAGACGTCTGGAAGGGCTTTATTAGCAGGTTTGTAATCCTCGCCCCACAGGTCTTGTAAATCAGGGGTGGCAGGCCGCTCGGCCTCTTGGCCGAGGGAGTGTGAACATGGAAACCTTCCATTTAGAGTACACTGCTTTGGCAAAAGGGCTCTCGCCTTAGGAGGCCCACCAGAGGGGTCAGGCCAGACCTCACCCAAGCACGCGTCGTGGGCAAGACAGGCCGCGGGCCGGTGGTTCCTCCCTCTGGTGAGGCGCCGTCCCACGCCCATTCGGCCCAGTCGGCCCGCAAAAATTGAATTCCACAGTGAGCTAAGGCCAGTGACCACTGGGTCGCCGTCGGCGTGTCGGGCTGCGCTTCCGTTGGCACTGACCTTGACTGGGACTGGAGCCGGGCTGGGCCTATAGTTGGATCAACACATCGAACTCTCCCGCAGACGACAGCATCGAGACTCTCCAGACCCATTGCGCATTCCTCCCACCCACCCTTTGGCTTCCTCGTACCAACAGGGCGCTTTGCCATTACATTCACACCTTCCAGCGCCTGCACCGTTACTCGTCCCACCGTGTCCTTACATTCTTTAGCTTTGCCCTCTTTTCCTGACCAACTCGCATACTCGATCTTCTCGTCGGAATCATCCCCCAAACGCTTTGAGCGTTCTACTTCCTCGATTCTTCCTAACCGGCAAACTTTCCATCGTCTTCTCGCCTGCTCAGCGACAGCTCATTGACGAATACCGCCACCGTCTACCGCCACCGTACCGCCCTCGCCACCACCCGCCACCACCCGCCACCACCTTCCGCCATGTCTGCCGCCAATCCTGCGCCATCGCCGGCACCTGCCGCTCGTCGGACACGCCTTATCTCGCCTGCCATGCTCGCAAAGCATGACCACGCCGACTCTGTCTGGGTCGCTCGCCATGGCAAGGTCTACGATGTCACCGACTTTACTCCGGACCACCCCGGCGGCGACGACCTCGTCCTCCGCTACGCCGGCAAGGACATGGGCGACATCATGGACGACATTGTCGAGCATGCACACTCAGAGTCGGCCTACGAGCTCCTCGAAGAGTACTACATTGGCCGACTACCCATCACTGCAGAGGAGGAGGCAGCCTGTGCGGAAGCAGGCAAGGGGGGCGCAGACTTTTCGGGAAAGGACGCCGACATCGTCATCACCGATGACTTTGAGCCGCCCGAGGCAGATGTCACAGCAGACTTTAAGAAGCACGCCTTCCTAGACCTCAACAAGCCGCTCATCATGCAGGTGTGGAACTCCAAGTTCTCAAAGGAATTCTACCTCCAGCAGGTCCACTCGCCGCGGCATCTCAAGGATTCCGCCCGCCTCTTTGGTCCAAGCTACCTCGAGTGCTTCACGAGGACACCCTGGTTCATCGTGCCCATGGTCTGGCTCCCCATTGCCGCTTCCCTTTTCTACCGATCTGCGCAGCAATATTCTCTGCTTGAGATGGGTCAATCAGAGCTGGTACCTTTCAAGACACAGGTAGCCTTCTCTCCCTCGGCAATGGCATACACGACGGCTTGCTTCGCGGCTGGCGGCTTCGTCTGGACTCTATTGGAGTACATCATCCACCGCTTCCTCTTCCACGTCGACGATCTCTTGCCGGACATGGCACCCTTCCTGACTCTGCACTTCTTGCTTCACGGCATTCATCACTACCTGCCGATGGACAGGTGAGTCCGCCACTGCTCTTTCCTTGCCTGCTCCAACTGTGTTCACTGACAACTTGCTCCCGCTTCACTCTTTGCCTCGTAGGCTTCGCCTCGTCATGCCGCCGCCGCTCTTCGCCGCTCTCTCGTTCCCCTTTACGCGCCTTGCCTACATCATCTTCCCCTCGGCCGCAATGGCCAACGGCGTCATCTCGGGGGCATTTGCCATGTACGTCTGCTATGATATGATGCACTACGCTCTGCACCATAGCAAGCTACCAGCCTACATGCGCATGATGAAGCAATATCACCTCGAGCACCACTACAAGAACTTCGAGCTGGGCTTCGGCGTTACCTCCAAGATCTGGGACTACGTCTTCGGCACGCTGTTGCAGTAAAAGCAGTTCTCAAACGCATACGTCTTCCATTCCTTTCTTCGAGACGGCGACGGCCCACACAGGGTTGCATCTCTGGCTCGTACCTTCGATACCGCAATGCTTCGTGTTCGGCGCTCTGCGCACGCCTCACCGCTCTCCATTTCGCCATCTGCGCACCACCGCTTTCGCCCCTTGCAGACGTTGCGCTGCGACTAGGCTCGGCGCCGCGCTTGTGGGTGCTTCTTGCAAACCCTTTCGTCCTTCGTCGGTGGTTGGTGCTACTTTGCCTTCTTCTTTTCGTTCCGTCTAGTACTGTGGCTCTGTTTCTCCGTCACCCCACCCCTCTGCGCAATCACGTCCCTCGCTCCCTGTACCAATATGCAGGACAAAATACTAATGTCATATATACCTTGCAAGAATGTCGAACAAAGTGCCAGTTCCCACTTCTTTTCATACGCTATTCCTCCTGGCGCTGATGCCCCCCTGCCGCCTTCGTGCCTCTGCACTCGCCAAGCTCCCCTGACTGCCCTGCTCCACGCCCGTGGGCAACTTGCCCTCGCGCGCCCACTCATCGAGCATCCTCGATGCCGCTGCGTACCCGATGCGCGAAATTTCTGGAAATTTGCCAAACTCAAGTGTGCCAAATCCCTCTACCGGCATCCGCATGTAACGACACCCGGGAATACGCTTGGCCTCCTCGAGGGTCTTGACGGACGAGACGTACGTCAATCTTCCCTGTATATCGGGTATGCTCGGGATGTTGCGCGCGTCGCTCCAGGGGTTCCACTTGTTCAGTAGGACCCACCACCCGGACAGCGTATCGCCGTAGCTCCGCGGGCTCGTGTCGTCTATGCTGCCCACGTCTACTGCGAAGATGTCTTGTGCGCCCATGGCGAGCATGACAGATACAGGGAGGTTATCGACGTACCCGCCATCGACGAGCATATTCCCTTCGTCTACCAGGGGAGGGATGAGGCCCGCGAGTGTCATGCTCGCGCGGATATAGCGCCATGCGTACCCCGTGGTGTGCACCTCCATGCGCGACCATGTAATGTTCGTGGTGTTGCAGAAGAAGGGCAGCCACATGTCCTCGATGTGCGTATCGGACAGAGCCTTGAAGATGCCGCGGTTGAATTCATGCCCGGTGGTATACGATACCACCGGGTAGGTCACATCGCTTGCGAATCGCCAGAGACTGGCCATGCGGCCGCTGAACTTCTTGGCTCGGCCATAGGACGAGACGACTTCGCCTTCCTTGGCATACAGCCCGCCAATGAGGCTTCCGATGCTCGTACCCCCGATCATGTCGATGGGAATACCGCGCTCCTCGAGCGCCTGCACGACGCCGACGTGTGCACAGCCTCGCGCACCCCCACCGCCAAGGACCAGGCCGATGCTCTTTCCGCAGAGCCGCCGCGCCAATCGCGCAAAGTCGCTAAAGTGGTGGGGTCTTCCCCCGATGGCAGTACCGTTGCCCCTCACGCGGTAGCGCTGCAGACTCGTCTCGAGTCGTTCCTTGAGGTTTCGCAGCGCCTGCACCGCGCCGGGCTCCGTCGTCATTGGGGCTGCGTGCGACCGAGTGATGCCCGCCATTTCGACGTGATGATGCGCATTTACCCACGGCCGTGACTTGAGCCAGTTGCGCGTCGAGCCTGGCGGCACACTGCGTTCTGGGTGGAGGAGGACGAGCTCCTTTCTCGCAGTCGTCTTGATGCTCAAAAGGAGACGCTCGTACTCGCCAACGGCGGGATCGTCGCCGAAGCCGACGAGGAGGACGCAGTCGGCTTGCCGAATACTGGTCTGCGCCCAAGGCGAGCTGACAGCTGTGTCCACCACGTACATGACCAGCCGGTATCTCTGCTCTTGCTCGGCGAGCCAACCAGCAAGCTTCAATTTGCCCATGCGATTGAAGGCATGTCTTCCCAGAATGCTCATCACGCTGCTCTGGTTGAGGAATGCCGTTGGACCTCCGATGATTGCCTCGAATGCGCCCTGGAGCTTGTTGGCAAAGTCAGTAATGGGAACTTCCCGCGTCACGGGTAGGATCGCAACGGTCCGCAAATTTGCGTTGTTGCGACCCAGGTCCGGTAGTCCGGGGACCTGAGTGCGTATCGTGTCTGCTGCTGCTTGACGTTCCTCGACCTCTTGGCGTACGCGCCTGGCGATGATGCGTGAGATTTGAATCGTAATCTGAGGATGTCTGACTGCTACGGCATTGAACAGCGTCATCGGCATGCGAGCGAGTTCACTGTCCCGGATGGCATGTAACGTCTTGCGCCGTGGTGAAGACGTAATCACATCGAGTTCGCCCACGCTATCGCCCTGCCCGTATTCACTGAGGACGTCTACAGCGCCGTCTCGGTCGCTGATGGCTCGCAACCGACCATTGATGACGATGTAGAAGCTGTCAGAAGAGTCACCTTCTCGGAAGATGACTTGGCCGGCATTGACCTGCTGCCAGTCCAGCGCCGAGTCAATGTGTATGATAAGAGGCGACAGCAGGCTGAGGAGACGTTTGCTCAGAGTCAAGAGCACCACTGGCCGGCGTTCCATGATACGCTCGAGTGCCTTGGCGGGGAGATAGCCGACATAGACGTCCGTCTTTGCTTTGATGTCGACGTAGCTTGCAGAGCCTAATAAAGAGCTGAGGTAGCCCGCGATCCCACCACGCCTCACAGTGTAGATGGGCTTGCTTGGACCGGGGCTGCTACGTGGCCGCTCGTCTTCGGGCTCAGGTCCCATGCTCTTTGTACCACTGTCCGCCCTGCGTTGTTGATCGTTGAAAGTCGAAGCAGTGGACTGCTGACTCCTCGTCGAGCGCATGCTCGGAGGCTTTCCGTCCCTTGTTCCGTCCAGTGCATTGCCTATGCTGGAAGGCTGCACGGGCGGAAGCTTGACGCGGGAAGAGGGAGAAGCTAGTGAGCTTGTCAGGTTGCTGCGGCTGTCAAATGTGTTGCGCTTCTTCCCATTTCTTTGGTCTCCGTGGGCTCCGGAGCCAGCTTGAGCCCCGTCAATCTCTTTTTCGAGCTTGGCAATGGTCGAGGCCGGACCTCGCCATTGATCTGCGCGTCTGCGCGGAACTGCTTTTCCCTTTCGAGGTTCCGACGTGGGTGGAGATGACTCCGTGGTCATCTCTGGTGGGACAATGACGTCCAAGAACCCGTCGATGACATAGAATAGCCCCGCATGGCTTTCTCCCGCTTTGGCGAGTAGACTTCCTGCTGGGAAGAATTTGACCTCGACTTCGTTCTCAAGCTCAGCATGATTTGGTCCGATCATACTGCTTCCTCCGGTGACGCTACTTGCCTCATCTTCAAACATCATACCATCCAGCATTGACAAGCTGCTGAAGGCAGAGTTGAACACGCTGCGCTGCAGCAGTGCATCTTGAGGGTTCAAAAAGGGACTGGAGCCCAGGCCAGGACTGGGAGGCTGCGAAGCTTGCAGTCCAATTGCCTTGGAAATGCAGCCCAGGATCTCATCCTTGAGGTCAAAGTCTGGTAGTGCGCCCAGGCCAGCTCCATTCCATTCCTCCTCGACTTGTGCAGAGGTAGAGGGGCTCGTCGCGCTTTCACGCCCTGGAGCCGTCGACGGGTAGATGGTCCTCGTTGCCCTACCTGCCTTTGCTGGGCTCCGGAATAGTCGTGTCGAGTTGTTGGTGTTGGGGCTGCCGGTTCTGAGCATGTCTTGTTGGCCCGTCATGCTGAGCAAATCTCCTGGACCCACACTCGTCCGGGCAATTGGTGTACGCAAGGGAGGATCAGGGTGTCCCCAAGGTGTTGTTGGCGGCAGATCAATATCAGAGGTGGCGCTGGCAGCAGGCCTTGCCACGGGCGTCTTGGACCCTTCTCTGTGATGGAAGTAGTCCTCGATGCCTTCGTCCTTGCTCTTGCTTGGCTGTCGCCTCGGCTCGGGAAGAAATCTCTGTCGAAGCCTTTCCATCCCTCCTTGCTCATAGAATCCGGCCGGCAAAGGGAAGCTCGCCACCTCGTTGACAGCCTTTTCCGTCCGCATCACCTCTTTCGTGAGACCGAGGTACTTGTGGGCAGTATGAAATGTCACTCTGGACAGCCGCGTGAGGATCACCTGGACAATGTGAGCGGCCGAATTCGGATAGCGCTTGGTCAAGCGCTTGAATGCTTCGGCCGGTATGACGGCCAGAGTTGTGTCGACCGTCGCTCGACCGACGGTGCCCACGCCTTCATAGTGTAACGTATCGCTCGGCCTCCCGCCTCCAGTGCCATGGGTGGGACCTCGCATATTGGTGCGCAAGCTGTACCCGCTAAGTACGGAGCCAGGCGTGTTTGGTCGTCCGATAGACTCGGACCTCTGGCGTCCAGAGAGAAGAGGCGAGTAAGGCTCGCGCCGAATGTTGTGCGCCTGGTTTCGGGTCGCTGTCCGTGCTCGCGTGGGAGACGTAGCAGTAGTAAATGTGCCAAATGGAGCACTAGCCTGCGCAGGCGGCAGGAAATCATGAGGCACTGGACTGAAGTCTCTTTCTCTCTCGGCTGCGTGGTCAAGGTCGCCGTAGGGAGGCGATGTAGGCGGAGGCAACGGCTCTCCCTGAACAGTCTGGTCATCCGTGGCATCCGATGCATCTGATGCCTCCACTGCAGCAGTAGAATGCTGAAGACGGCGAGAGCTCGTCATGGGATCAAAGGAGAATTCGGTCGCCGACGACACGGGTATGTTACGAAGGTTGGCAGAGCTGAGTTGCAGCTGCTCCGACCCTGGCCTGACCGAGCTGGGTCGCCTTCGCATGCCGCTGAAGGGCGCTGCATTGGCTTGGTCCTGGTATCCTGGCGTTGCCGGACCAGTGGACGCAGCAGCTGTCCTCGTCGGACTCTCATCTCGGAAGCCGAGGTGCACGTCTTCTGTGAAGAGGCTGGAGGGACCTCGATGGTGAAGACGGGTATAGACGTGGACCGTCAGCATTTGGCTTGCGCGTCTCCAAGGGTGCCATGTATGCACTCACGAAAGAATGGTAAAGAGGCTGCTTAGTGTTCCGCCGCTCTCCACTTCGTTCAGCAGCTGGTAGCCTGTGTTGTCTTCGTCATCGAAGCCGGCTTCCTTTACGCCGGAAGCTTCTGGAAGCGGGGCAAATACTTGCACATGTCCGTCAATTACGATGTAGAAGGAAAAGTCGGTGTCGAGGGAGAGGGAGTCGCCGGCTAGGAGTCGCCTCGTTTGAAGGTGACGTGCGAGCTCATGGAAGACGGGCTTCTCGAGGAAGCCAAATATGCGAATTGCCTGGAGGAACTCGTCGAGATAGGTATGGAATGGTCCCTGCTTCTGATCTGGTGTCTCTGGGTTGAGTTCGGGATGCAGATTGAAGCCATCGTCGGTCTTGAGAGGTACTTCCTTGAGCCTCTCATAGGATCTGTGCGTGTACCGTAGCCAGAAGAGTACGGCAATGACCGAAGCAAGGAATAAAAGGAGGAGAGAGGGGAAGTTGAGCTGCAGTGTGAGAGAGTAGTGGAGCACGGTCAAGCATGCGTGTGGGATGGTAACCGTGGCAAAGGAGAGTAGCGTCGTGACCAGGGCAAAGATGGCAATGAAGATGGAAGCGATGCCGTCGACGAGGGTTAGGAGTGGATTCACACTGCTCTTGTCGGCCACGAAAGCAGGCGCGACGCTGCGAGCGACGTCTGCCGTCACGACTCTAGCCATTGGAGGGCTGATTACCCTGATGTGGATCTCAGGAGAGTCGTAGGTGGTCAGCCTTGCATGCCACTACCTCGAGTGCGCGAATGCTGGATGCTGGGTGTTGCTCGTTTCTGCAGCCTGATGATGATGGTTGCGGTTAGCATGGGACGGTTCAGTGCAAGTCAAGTCATTGAACGCATACACACACACGCACACTCACACACACATCAGGGGGTCCAACACTCGGCACACGACCGGGGCGTGGCACAGCCAGTCAGACAACACGTCTGGCCCGGAACCGCGTCGTGGTTGTGTGGAGGCGGCGAATCGACAATCGACAATCGAGCCAGCCCGCGGCTCAAGTCACAACTACGAGGGGGCTTGGGAAACACACGAAATGGCCTTTTTCGAAGACCAAACTTCATTGTGAAGAGGGCGTTCGAGGACGTCAAAAGAGGCAGCAGGAGATGGGCATTTCGTGACAAGATTCGTAAAAAAGGAGGCAAATGAGACAGAGCGAGACAGAAGCAAAAGGGCAAACAGGCACAGAGCAGTGCAAGGGCAAACACAGTGACGACGGAGACGGAAGCTCTAATCCCATACAAGATCCGCTGCAGGGACTCGTTTACGTCGCAGGATGGGCCGACAGACCAGGTGGTGGCGCAAAGCCATCTTCAGGAGCCGTCCAGAGCGGCGTGGCGCTAGCGTCGGCAGTGTTGTACTGCACCGTGTTGCCCCACCAGCTGCCGTCGTACCACTTGACGAGGGCAGGCGCAGAGGGGAAGATGAGCGCAAAGAAGATGAAGATCGTCGAGATACCGGTACCTGCGTCCAATGCGGCCGACAGGACGTAGTTGTAACGAGACCAGCTGCCGAAGCTGCGGCGGCGCCACACAATGTGCGACAGGAAGCCAACGGTAGCCCACGACGAGTAGTTGATGCCCGTCGCAGGGGGAATGTAACCCGTGCCGGTAAACAGGACGGGCCAGTTGACGTAGCGCAGCCAAGACTTGGGGTACCTCCTGGCCAGCCACCAAGTCGGAATGGGAACAATGGCACCGACGAGGAAGAAGTAGAGGATCGAGTTGTACTGGTAGCCGGGCGAGTAGTTGAGCTTGGGACCGATGAGACCCCAGATGACCGAAGCAGTGCCAATGACCGTGGTGCTAGGGCAAATGAAGTTGTCCGAGGCGTCCTCTGTGCAGATGCCGTCAATGTTGCTCAGGGCCCAAAGCTGAACACCGAGGAGCACAAAGGCCGAGATGACAGTGGCGATCAGCTGCGACATGAAGACGGTGCGAGGGGGCACCTTCATGTAGTGGCCGAACTTCTGGTCCTGCATGAACGAGACGCCCTGGTACATGGAAATGTAACCCCACGTCTTGAACAGCATCATGCACACGGGCTTGCCTGGTCGGGCGTAACCGATGATGAACTCGGTGATGACGTTGAGGCCGACCTCGAGGTTGCTCACAGCGTAAATGCTGGCAATGGGAATCGTGTAGAAGGCACCGATGAGGAGGGCGAGGAACAGGGCCCAGACGGGCATCTGCGTGGGCCAAACTTCGATGGCGACGATGCCCATGACTAGAGAGATGAGGAAGGTGGCACCGTACCACCAAGAGGGCACCTCGCGGTACACCGACATGAGACGAGCGTGGATGTCGGGCTCATCGTGAATCGACCGCTTGAGTTGCTTCCAGATGTCCTTGCCAGAGTAGAGGGCAGTGTGGACAATGGTCGCCGTCATCGAGGCAAAAGAGAGACCGTAGGAGACGCTGAAAACGCTGGACAGGTACTGAGAGCTGTACGCATTGTATGCGTCCTTGTCAAAGGTACCCTGAGAGGTGATGATCCTGGTGGTGTTGTACTTCTTGCCGAATCGGTCGTAGACCTTGCTCGTGCTCATGGGAAGGTACTTGGCGTATCCGACGTTGGAGTAGTACATTGCCGGGGCGACGATCCAGAAGAAGATGACCAGCGATGCAATGACGTTGGCCTGGGCAAAGAAGGGTGTGACGAGGGGCGATTGCGAGATGAAGTTGATCTGCGACCAGTCAAAGGTCAAGAGGCCCATGCCAAGACCCTGGGTAGTACCAAAGAGCTGGTTGACCGTGACGTTGTCGGGCTTGATCCAGCAGACCCAGTTGAATGCACTGAGCGCGGTGAAGATGTAGCCCGGGAAGAAGTACCAGCAGAAGGCGGCGATGAAGGCGTAGGTGAAGAAGCGCTCGCGCGTTATCTTGCCAGCCTCGTTGGCCTTTTGGTGGTGCAGGGTGCTGAGCAGGGAGCAGTAGACGAGGGTCTGAGGCCAGATCATGGCAGCGGGCCAGATCAAGAAGCGGCGACAGAAGCCTGCGAAACTGAAACCGACGAGCTGCGTGGAGAGAGTTACGAGGATCTGGTAGCCAAAGTTCCAGTCGAGGCCGTAGGTGTTCTTTTGGACGATGAAGATGTCGGTTGCGTAGGCACGCTGGTATACGACGGTAGCCATAATGGAGATGATGGTGTGCTCCTTGACATTGAAGGGACCTGGGTTGAGGGTGAAGTTGCCCCACCTAGTCTTGAAGACGTGGGTAGGGAGAATCTTCTCCAGAGCCTTGCCGAAAGGGTAGCAGACCAGTTGAACAACGAGACCGGAGATGGTAACGGAAGGGTATCGGAAGTACAGAAGTTGGTTGACGCCACTGAGGAGGATGACGAAGACGAGACCGAGAAACCATGCGCGGAAGGTGTTGACGGGCATCTCGGGGTCGTCGACGTTGGCTACGGCGGCCCTGACTTCTGGGTAGATGGAGTCGGCAAGCAGCTCCTCCTCGAGGGCCTTTTCTGCCTGCACATCACCCCGCTCGAGTGCTGCTTCAACACGCTGACGGAGACCAGCGTCGAGGTTAGGGTCGGCCAAAAGGTCGTGGTCGGCAATGCCCTGGTGCAGATCCTTTTCGATCTGTGGAAGAGGAGGCAGGTCGCCGACGGAGTCGGTGGGCTTTCCGTCCTCGGAGTTGGAGGCAGCCAGCGCCATCTCGGGCTTTTCATCGTATGGGGCTGATGGTGCGAGGCGGAGACAAGCGGTATGTTGTCAGCCCAGATTCATCGGCAGGTCCAAGCAATCCTTGGCGTCCAGGCTGGGGTGCATTGCGGGCGCGTCCCAGCTTCGATGCAGGGAAGCGTGGGAATAGCCAAGGCGTGAGGTTCTGGGGCTTGGCATGCTACTCACTGGCCATGTTGGACGAGCGCTACTGCGTGACTACGGTGGATATGTGTACAAGAAAAGGTGGATGGGTATGAAAGGATCCAGTTCAAGTCGTTGGATCGCGAACGCTGGTGTTGAAGAGGACCGCGCGTCAGAGGAGGGGGGAGTAAGGGGTCGTGCTGAGCGCTGAGTACTAATTGGCAATCCCTTGGAGTAGGTGCGATGAAGAGCGCCAAGCGGAGGAGGGGAAATTACCGCGGAGCGCCTGACGAAAGCGGCGCGATTGAAGAGGCCACGAGGGGCGGGGAGGAGGGGGGGCGGGAGGGAAGTTAGGATAGGAAAGGGCAAGATTGCTTCAGCGAATGAGAGGGACAGACAGAGAGGGATGCAATCAAGGAAGAGGGGGGCGTATTTAAGTAGAGTCGCACAGGTCTGGACCTATCTGAGAGAGCGGAGGCATTTTGCGTGCGTGTCTCGTTGCCGGCAACCGCGAGTCGTCGGTAGAGGCGTCACTAAAGTCCCGTCGGGGTGATCAGAGCAAGGGGCGGCGGCATTGCGGCGCAGGCACCGTAGAGAATTGTAATCTCGTGGTTCGCACCAGGTCCCACTTCACCGAGAGGTGCCGCTGCTGGTAGTGCTGCGAGCGAGCAGAATGTTGCCTTCTCCTCACTCGAGGCACCATTGCATTTGTCTTGCACTTGATCTCTCCTTGCCTCTGTTCTTCCGTACCAGAGCGGGTGTTCCAGACACTGCTGTTCGCAAGTCCGCAAGTCCGCAAGTCCGATGCAATATACTTTGTCCGTCCCGCGTGGCGGCGGCCCGTGCCAGACCTTGAGGCTGTGGCAATGATGGGGCCACGCCCAGGATCTTCGATATCGCGCCATTTGCACTGGTCGGTCTATGCCGAGCGGAACGATGGCTTGCCCGCGGAGCCCACGCCGGTTGGGCCGGTGGGCCACTTGGGCGGGGACAGACGGACGCGCTCCCCTGGCGGCAATGCTTGCCAATCGCGGCTCTTTCCGTGCGCATCCGGCACGGGCTGGCTGGCTGGCCGTCGTCGCTGATGCTGTCTGCGTGCATGCGTTGATGCTGCGAACCCCACACACACTCTCGCGCTCGACGCAACGCACGCGAGCTCAACCCTATGTCGCGTCGTCTTGTCTCGCAAAAGATAGCCCTGCAGCCGAGGTGATGATCCAGGCCTGCAAGGCCGCCACCGATGTGGGCGTACGGACGAATTTCTGGCGTTCTGGCGTTCTGGCAGGCAGATGTCCTGACCTTGCGTGCTCGTGTGGTCTGGCTGTCGTGCGTGCGCCCCTCTCTGCAGGCTGAAGCTCCAATTGCCGCCGGGCCACTCGTCGGTCTCACCGCCGTGGTGCCCGAGATACGCCAGGCGAGGCGAGGCGAGGCGAGGCCAACGCGAATGCGAACGCGACGCGGGGTCACGAAAGTGGCGAGCATGCATCAAGGTCGACGGCTGCCAGGCCGGCCTGAACACTGCTGTCCTGCCTGGGTCGTCGCCGCACCCAGATGATTTGAGTCCCGCCCGCGTCGCGGTCGCCACTGCTCCAACCCTGCGCCTAGTCTTTATCTCGCAGCCTGACTCTCGCTGCCCAAGCACTGGCGCAGTGCCCGCCTCGTCAAGATAACACCCGTCTCGACGGCGGAAAGACGCATCGTCCCCGTGCCTCGCTCGCTCCACCGCTCCCTTTCCCATACTGTACGCGGACTTGCCCGCATGACCCGCTCACTTTCGTTCTGGCTCGGCCAACTGAAGAAGAAGCTTCGCCACGACTTCCTATCTCGTCGGTCGCCGTCCGCAGAGCCAAGACCAATTTGAAGCGGGCCATCCGGCGAGAACTCCGGATGGCCATGCGCCCCCAGCTCAGATTACGGGCGTAGGTCCTGAGGTTTTTTCACGCCGGTCAGCCTTTAATGACCTGAGCGTAGCGCCACGGGCGTTGGCGCATCAGTATCCCGGACCTTTCCTTCATAGGAAAGGGGACTGGAACCTTCATTACAAATCGCCACATCGTCGAGGGACTTCGTGGCGCTCGACATTCCCGTTCTCACCCCGGAACACCGAAGCGGCCCCACATGAGGCACCGCTCACCAATGCACCACTTCATAATGCACCACTTCATTCCCTCAGAAAGACTGCTCGCCCTGCGTTGCTCTGGCCGGCGGCGCCTCTTGCATGCCAGCTCGGGCGCTTCAGACTGCACTTACTTCAAGGTACATGGGCCTGGGCAGCAACGAGCGCCCGCTGTCGGCGGCGTCGCCTCGGACCTGCGTCCAGCCGAGGGGAAACACGCGTATGTCCCGCTCCTTCCTTCCCACGGCTTTGCACCACTCGGCTTTGCACCACTCGGCTTTGCACCACTCAACGCCATACAATGCACGCCACCTTGTGCCTGCCGCTTGCCCAACAAACAAGCTGGTGCCTAATTACTTAGATTACTCGGAAGTGTGCAGAGGTGTAAGTAACGCTGCACTCGCTTTGCCACTCCGCTAGAGCTCTTTGCCACGCCCAGTCACCGCAGGGCCCGGAATATCCGCTCGCATGGGAGGAGCATCCAGTCCCGCGTGTGCAATGGTGAGCTCGCTCGCAAGGCAACAAACGTGGCAAGCACGATACCTTAACCTTACCCATCAACGGCCACCAACGGGACATTGCATCGTGTCTACGGGCCATTCGGGTTGCGGTATAGCCCACCCAACTGACCAGCGCTTGCTATCTGAATAGCCACCATGGCCCGCCCTCTTTTGACTTAGTGTCTCGACCCACGCCGGAGATTTGCCACTCCGCTCCCGACGCAGCCACCGGTCCCGGGCGCACCGCTTTGAGCTTACCACTTCGCCGATTGCCCGGAGCGAATTTCGCAGTACTCTCTCGCCGTCGGTGTTGCAGCCCGCCCACCTCTTTGGCTCTGCTCTCGCCACAAGTATCGGCGCAACGCGCCGCCTTTACGTATTGGCGGACCGCGGCCCAATGCTGATTGCTGCCCCGCTTTCTAGTTTACCGCACGGGCACCGATAAGCCAATCGGGATGGATGTACGATCAAGATATGGTGTCTTTGTGCCTGGTGGGAACGACACTGCCGAGCGTGGTCCATGCATCGGCTTCTGCCTGCACCTGTAGTCAGGGAGCCGACCCTAAGGGCTCGCTGTGAACCACTTCGAGTACGGTACAGTGTGAGGACCAGGAACTGTATGCGGGTTGCCACCTGGTCGGGCATGATGGCGCTGCGGGTCTTCTTGATAGTTACCTCACTGCGATGGTGGCATGCTAGCATCCTTGCGATAGGTGTTCCTCCGCGCAGCCTTGTGTACCCATTGCAGCCGACTGTCACACGAGTTCCGCCGGCGAAAGGCTCGCTGAGAGCAAAGCGTCCTTATAAGAGAAAAGAGGGATGATCTTGTCTTTGCAAGCGCTCGCTGCGAGCACACGTAGCCGAATGAACTTCGCTCATCGTCTGATCCTGGTCTTGGCCTCGCGTCGGCCCGCCGCCGCACCTGGGTACCTTATCCGAGACTGTAGGCGACGCCGGGCGACACACATGCTCACGCAGAGGTTCAACAAATTCGTCCGCGTCCGCACCTGTGATTCACTGAAGGCGGTTAAGCGAGCCAGAGGTTCGTCGACGCACACGCGCGACTTGGCCCCGATGAGACAAGACAAGGCTGGCTCACTCACTCACCTGCGACACTTGCAACAGGTGAAAAGATAGCATCGCCAAGGCTTTGCATCTGTTTTCGTCTTACGAAAGTGATTCCTACCCTTGCCAGCTGATACCGGTGCTTTCGCCGAGTTTATCAGCCTGCGTGGGGCGGGGGTGGGACACCGCTCGCCAGCCTAGAGTTGCGGCTCACGCCAGCACAATAGGGATGGGTCCGTGCGGAGTGCAGTGTCGGATCCGAATCACAGCGAGGGCAGCCATGCCCGAGCAACACCATCGCACCTTTGCTTCTTGCTAGTACCTAGTACCCTTTTGGCTTGCTCTCTTGCTTATTTGCCCTTTGCTCTGTCCTAGCTCGACCCACCAGCTCGCTCCCCATCCTCTCCTGTATATAATGGCCCTTGTCCGGCTCCAGAAAGAACCCCTTTTGGGGGCAAGAATCCATACGACGCTTCTTCATCACGTGACGTGAAATCAGACAGCAGCCAACTCGCCCCTCTTTGCTTGGATGCGGCCGACTAGGTCACCGACAATCATACAAGACATCTTTAAACAATACTCAGAACTTTGTACTCGGATTGCAACCGCTGCGGCACGCAAGACGAGGGTTTTCCATTCCAAAGCGTCTGTACCGACCTTGACTAGTTGTGAACTTCTCGCTCATCGGCCAGGTTTTTCAAGCGGCGGTTGTACTCCGCTTTACGCCGTATTGATCGCAGCCCTCTCATCTCCATTCATGCGGCCCGCACATTTGTCTTGGCCTCGGAACTAGTCCCTCCCACCCCTGCCTCAAGATGAAGATCCGTGCCATCATTGCGGGCCCCTACAGCGGTCAGACCAACAAGATGTGAATCGGTGCGTCAGGGCGGGGGGCCGGGCTCCGCTTAGAAGGCTCATCTCACGTCCAAACGAGATCCTGTCCGGGCCCTCAAACTCATCTCCTCGCGCGCAGTCGTCCTCACCAGACGGGCGCATGGTTCTTTGTTTACTCCCTCATCATGGAGGGCTGCGCCTCTCACGGCTGCAAAGAGCACGGTCCGAGACAAGCACATCGATGAGCTTCTTGTGGCAAAACAGAGCCTCCCCATAACGTCGCGGGCGCACGAGCCGCTGCTCCCGCCGCCGATGTCGGTCCGCCCAGCCGCCAATGCTGACGTTGTCCGTCCACCCGTGGACGAACCATACCGTGCGTCAGCCCTCTTTTTGACTCCTTTTCGAGCACGTGGGCCCTGCTGGGGATGGGTGCAAACGCCATGGACGAGCATACGTACGTACAAAAGCCCATTTCCCGGACAGATGGCACGAACAGCGCACATGAGAGTGCCCGCACTGGCAGTGGTCATCCTTGTATATAAAGGCGCTGTTCAATACGCAAGCGCCTGATCCCTTGCCTCACCCCTCTGCACCGCTTCTCGAAATCCCCCCATTGTCATCATGCGCCTCCTGTCCGCGACCTCACTCATCTTGTCGAACTTGAGCTACGCCGCCTTCTTTTGGGCTGGGCATACCTCCACCGTGGCTGCTTCACTGGTACCCGAGGGCCGAGCAGCTCAGCGATCGCAGACGGCGTTCTCGGCTGTGACAGGCCAGGAACCCTATCCCGGGCAATACTATGAGGAAGGGCACACGGGCGCTTTCGGTGTAGACGCAATTTCGCTCGAAGTACCGACGCCCTGCGGGCCATACGACCCCTCGGAGTTTACTCGCCAGCCCGTCGAGGCGCAGAAGTGGTGGAATGCCCAAGTGAAGCGCGATGCCGCCGAAGCAGCCAACCTCACCCACGAGCACAGCCCACTCGCTACGAACCGCAAGTACTTTGCCAAGCCGTATGTTGCGCCTGCTCCGCGCTTCGTCGCTTATACGTGCTGTGCCTCGACGGACGACAATATCACGTACCCCATTACGCAGGCGTCCGAACTCAATGCCATCAATGTCTTCAACATTGCCTTTTTCACGCTGACGGGTCCTCAACTCAAAGCCCAAATCTGGTACGACTTACCACTGAAGGAGCGCCGCGCCCTCGTCGATTCGTACCATGCGGCGAACAAGTCGATTATGATGAGCTTCTTTGGGGGTGATGCCGACGAGGAGCCAACCACGCTGCGATACGACCCCGTCGCGCTGGCCACGCTTCATGGCGAGATTGTGCGCGAGAGCGGCTTCGATGGGATCGACGTGGACTACGAGGGTAGGTAGAGAGGCCAGGCCAAGGAGGGCAATAGCAAGTAGACCATCATTTCCTAGGCCCTACCTTGATTGACCTTTACATCTGTTTTTCACGCAGACTTCGACGCCTTTGGATGGAGCAACTATAGCGCGCCATTTTGGATCAGCGCGTATGTGCACGCACTGCGTACGCAGCTGCCACAGCGTAAGTAGAGGCGTTCGAAGAGCTTGACCATTGCAATCCAACTTCTGACATAGACTAGCCTGACCGCCCCTTGACACACAGCCGACTACGCACTCACCGCTGCGCCCGTCGCGCCGTGGTTCACGCCGAACCGTGAATACCAGTGCCATGGTGGATATGGAACCGTGGCGAGGCTATCAGGGGACCAGCATGATTGGGTTGAGTATCTCTGTTTGTACTGCCCTGTTGAGTCAACTGCCAACCCTGACCAAGGGTTCCGTGCTTCTATTCCCTTTTTGTTTGTCGTCGGTCTGCTCCTCCACCTCACAGTACAACCTGCAGTACTACAACCAGGGTGTCGGGTCGTACGACTCGTGCGACACGTTGCTGTTCTCGTCGAACCTCACAGGATACGAAGAGACGAGTCTGTTCGAAATCGCAGAGAACGGCGTTCAGTTGGACCAGTGAGTGCGAGTGGAATGGAGGCAAGCCGCCATGTTCGCGCTGCGTGAGACTGATGCTATGCCTTGCTTCCCGACACCGCCACGATAGACTGGTCATCGGCAAGCCTGGCTGGCCCGCCGATGCCGGAGATGGGTACATGGACCCCGATGTCTTGGGCAATTGCAGCGCTGTAGCCAAGAGCTATGGATGGAAGGCTGGTATCATGAGTTTCCAGGTGAGTGCGGGGCACGGATTGGCAAGGCGCGAAGCGGCCAGACGGAATTGCAGTACTGACTGGCCGTCATCGAACTGCTGTGCTTGCATCCTCATCCCGGCTAGTGGCCGCACGCTGGCGTAGAGTGGTTCAGAACTGCTCGACTGCAGTCCTTTTACAGTGATTAGGAGCAGCGAAGGTAGCTCCTGCCAGTTACCGCGGCATTGTGCCGACAACGCTTTCGACTTGCGATGTATGAATGGAGGCCTTGCGGGTTTCTCGATCGGCATCGGCCCATGCTGTGAGCCAGCGTCTCAGCGCCATCCGGAATCTCGATGCAGCCGTTTGAGTGAGGGATTCCACGTCGAGTGACTGAATGACAGCTTGGTGGAGTTGTGTGTCTAAATGCAGCGTGCGCTGAGTGCAAGCGTGAACAATGCGTGAGGCAGCGAGAAGCACCCAAATTCCGCAGTCGTTCGAATTCGATTGTCGCGGGATCCCACCTGCTCGATCGGTAGCTTTCGTCAGTGTAGCCTTTGGGTCGATGGCTTGCCATGCCCGGAGGACTTCCGCGGCGGCCCGCGCATTGGAAGGTGGAAGTGAGTCGAAGTGGAAAGCCACTTGAGCTGGCGAAGCGTGCTCTGCGGGGGACCGGACGACGAGCAGTGTGGACCAGTGTACGCCGCTGTTGCGCGTATCGGTGCGAGGATCCTGAGCTGGCAGAGCGTAGCTGCTGTTTATCGGCAGGACCGTCACATCAGCCTTGGTGGACGGGAGCAGGTCAGCCGTGGCCGGACCCATCTGCGGCGCTAGAGCGCAGAGCATTTCGACTGCGGGGGGCTGGAAGAGATTGCATTGTGATCGACCGACAAGGCTGCCCAGGAGCTCAAAGTAGAAGCTTATGATGGCGTCGTTGAGCCATTGACCGTCTTCCAAGGTCTTGGTGGGGCGTGTGGTCAGCCGTGGAAAGGGGCGCCGGCGTCAGCTATATGCAGCCATTTGGCGGGACACATTTCAGTGGCAACGTACAGCGATGTCTGCTCGTCGAAGAGCCGCATCTCTGAAGGACAGGACGATGTCGTCCATGATGTTCGGTGGTGGTGTCCAGCGACGAGGACGAATTCTGTGCAGTCATTGCGAGTAGCGCTCCAATTGGGCGTCGAAGGCGTTGCCGTCGTGGGTCGCTGCTGCTGCTCCTCCCTCTCTCCACGCGCGCGCTCTCTCTCTCACCCTTGGCCTCGCCTCGCGCCTCTAGTGTTGGTGTCCCGCGACGCGAGCATTCATTCGTTCTCGAGGAGCCTCGGGGCCAAAGGTCATCTCGCAGCTCATTACAACAACCTCGATACGATATTAGCACGACTGATTCACAAACGTCCCTGCTACATCGCCAACTTCAAGCGTCCCTTCATCCTCATCCCAGTGATAGACTTCCATCCTCCCCCCCCCCTGACGCCCCCGGGACAAACGCGTCGACGCCCCTTGAGCCCACACTATGCCGTCTGAATTCGACGACGTCCTCACCAACCAGCCCGTCGTAATCGACAATGTGAGCGACGAACACTTGATCTGCTCTAATGTGTGTTGTGGTTTCCGTTGCTGAACAAGGCTTCTCCCCATGACACTCTTGTGCATTTACAGGGCTCCGGAACTCTCAAGGCGGGATTTGCTGGGTCTTCGCTGCCCACTTGCTACTTTCCCTCCTTTGTAGGCAGACCCAAGCATGTACGGTGCATGGCAGGAGCAGTAGAAGGGGACTTGTTCATCGGACGGAGAGCACAAGAGCTCAGAGGGCTGCTCAAGATCAAATACCCCGTGGAACATGGCATCGTCACAGACTGGGAGGATATGGAGAGGATATGGGCGTGGACATATGCCGAGGAGCTTAGGACCCTCAGCGAAGAGGTGAGTGTGTAACGGGACATGTCACTTCAAGGCATACACTGACACTACATCATTGCTCTCGCTCTGGATGTGGACGCATAGCACCCCGTACTGCTGACCGAAGCGCCCTTGAACCCTCGGTCCAACCGAGAGACGGCAGCTCAAATCTTCTTTGAGACTTTCAACGTCCCGGCACTCTTCACAAGCGTCCAAGCTGTATTGAGTCTGTGAGTGGCTCCAATGGCGCATGTAGATCGCAAAAGAGCGCCGCTAATTCCTTGCATTCATGCATGACAACGCTCCAAACCACTCTCAGATACTCGTCTGGTCGGACTACCGGCCTCGTCCTCGACTCTGGC
The DNA here is from genome assembly GCA_004016185.1 of Quambalaria eucalypti. Classification (NCBI taxonomy): domain Eukaryota; kingdom Fungi; phylum Basidiomycota; class Exobasidiomycetes; order Microstromatales; family Quambalariaceae; genus Quambalaria; species Quambalaria eucalypti. The sequence goes on from RRYC01000272.1 coordinate 114,392, forward strand.
GATGGCGTGACACACTCGGTCCCCGTCTTCGAAGGCTTCTCGATGCCAAATGCGATTCGCAGAATTGATCTGGCTGGCAGAGACGTCACGGATCAGCTGCAACTTCTGATGCGCGGGGCCGGCTATGACATGCGGACAAGTGCCGAAAAGGAAGTGGTCAGGGGGCTCAAGGAGGAGGGGTGTTATGTGCGCAGCAGCTCGGCGGCAGCGGGGTCGAGCAGCAGTAGCAACAAGGACGATGGCATGCGCTCGACGGAAGAGTTTAAGCTCCCCGACGGCAACGTCATCAAGGTGAGCCAGATATCCTAACGACTGTGGGTGACGATGTCAGCGCGCTGACACACCCCGTCCCGTCTTTCCATCCTCGCCAACTCCATCAGCTCGGCGCGGAGCGGTACCTTGCCCCAGAGATCCTCTTCAATCCGGACCTGATCGGATCAGAATACCCGGGTGTCCATCAGCTGGTGGTCGACAGTATCAACCGGGCAGACTTGGACTTGCGCAAGAGCCTGTTTAGCAATGTCGTACTCAGCGGCGGTACAACGCTAACGAAAGGTGAGTTTGGCCTGATGTATGCTCCCTGAGAGGCACATTCGCTGACTCATCTGCCCGCCACGCTGCCACTACCCACAGGATTCGGTGACCGGCTCCTCTCCGAGGTCAAGAAGCTTGCTCTGAGAGACATGAAGATCAAAATCTACGCTCCGCCCGAGCGCAAGTATGCGACCTGGATTGGAGGAAGTATCCTTGCTGGTCTGAGCACATTCAAAAAGGTTAGTCGAGAATCGTGCGCGCTGGAAGTGTCGCCGCTTTTGGCAGCAATTGCTGACTTCAATTCTGCTCGCTGTTCCTGGGCATACGCCAAATCAGATGTGGGGTGAGTTTGCATTGATGACACATCAGGCCCTCTTTCTTGCGCTGCACTACTGACATGCCCCCGACTTTCGTCCCATACTCCTTCCATCCAACAGTCTCTGCCGAAGAGTACCAAGAAGACGGAGACATCATCTTCAGGAAGATGTCGGCATTCTGATTCTGCACTGCCGGGGCCAGGGAGGGACGCGCCCTCGGCAGCATGATACCCTGCAGTCACCCTGGGACGCTGCAACGAGCTTGGCGATTGTTGGCCCATCTGAGCTGCTGCTAATCGTTGCTGTCTATTCCTGTGAATTGAGAGATTGCCTGCTTTCCATTCGTGAAATGACGGAGAGTACCAAGCACTGAGCACTGTTCGTCGTGTCCCACAAGTGAGGAGCAGCTGACACGCGCGCAAAAGCGCGTGGCTTGTGCGCCCTGTCGCCTCTTCTGCCCGGCCGTCCAAAGAAGACGCCGAAAGCAGAGAGACCATGGTTACTAGTTCAGGAGTTCCCTCCATCACTCGTTCACACCCTGCCGGTCACAGGCGACGTGAAATTGACTGTGGCTCTAGAGACTTCGTAACGATCCTCTCCTTATTTTCTTCCTCTCCTCCTTCCCGGAAAAGCATATATTGTACTCGCGTGGCGCAGCGTCATGGAGTTTGCCTTGGCCTTCGCCACAGCGGGCGATGCAAATAACCCTCTCGATGCCCCATTGCTACGCCTTCTCCCTGCATTTTCCCTCTTAGCCTCCCTCTCACCTCTTCTGCCACGTATATCCACCCCAATACGTCCTTTCGTCTCGCGCGACGAGGCAGCAGCCGTAGCCAAGGACCGCATACAGCGTCTCGAGCGTCGGACGGGGAGACCAGTCCAATTCGACAATGACGGATTTCTCAGGCAGAGGAAGAGGATACAATGGCTGCTTGCAATCGCCGTCCTCGAGATGGTGGCATGGAGTGTATTCTCCGGCGTCACCTTGGCCTGGGAAAAGGAGGCTGTGACGGCCCTGGTATGGGTGAGTGAGCGTACAGGGGTCGAGTGCTGCGGCTATGCGGCAGTCCCAAGCTCATGCTCTAGTGCTTTTGTCATTGCCTGTGACAGCTCGCAATCTCCCTCCGGATACTTTCGAAGCCTCCTCAGACCCCTCCCTTGTCCATCTTGATTGCCGTCGTCTTGCTCCAGCTGTCATCGCTGTCCGACCTCCTTCAATATCTCCCCATCCTGGCGTCTCCGAAAAGCGCTTTTCCCGGAGTGCCGCTGGTGCTCCACGCGGCTGATCTAGCCCTCACGGCCACGCAACTCCTCATCATCTTGGCGATGCCGATGACAGCAGGCGGCTGGGAGGCAAATGTGGACCGCGAGGAGCGAGAGCGTCTGCAAGCCGGCATCGTCGTCGAAGAAAGCGAAGACCCCGGGGAAAATTACGAGGTGAGCGAGTGCTCCAAGATACGCTGGACCATCAACGTCCTCAACACTGATGCCTGTATTCCTATTCCCGCCCATACCCCACGACCCACAGCTCTGTCCCACAACGCCCGAGGATTACTGCTCCCTCGCTTCGACCTTGACGTACAGGTGGATGGCTCCGATACAGCGCCTGTCTCTGCAGCGGCCTCTGTTGCCTTCGGACCTTTGGAGGCTGAGGTGCATCAACGATACGCGCCTCCTTTACAGCAAGTTCAGAGCCACCGCTCGCGGTCCGAATGGCATGAGGAGAGGGCTGGCTGCTCGGATCGTGCGGGCCAACGCCAGGGATGTCACTCTGGACGCTGCTTTCAAGGTCTGCGGCGTGACTTTGGCATACGCTGGACCGGCCTTTATGAAGGAGATACTCGAAGCCATCGGACAGGCCTCGGATGAGGCTCCCGGAGCTCCCTCGAGCGAATGGACACCAAGGCAACGGGCATTCGTACTGGCTCTGGCAGCTCTGCTATTGAGCGCCATCCGCTATGTAGCAGAGCTACTCAACTACCATTTCGCCCGCCAGGTTGGCCTTCGGATACGTTCCGTCATGGTCGCGGAGCTCTTTGAAAAGGCGCTCAAGCGGCGGGATACGGCTGGAGCGGTGCCCGTACCAACAGCCACGGGCGACTTGCGCTCCGAAGAAAATGTAGCAGCGACGGCTGCTCAAAAGAATGAGCAAAAGCACGGCCTTGCGCAGCGCATGCGTGATCGACTTCGGGGTACGCAGTCAGAGACCCAGACGGACGATGCGAAATCGTCCAAATCAGCAGTCGAATCTGCAGACGTTGGTAAAGTCGTCAATATGATGTCCTCGGACGTCAATGTGCTACTACGAATGGGATGCGACCTGCATCAACTCTACGGAGCTCCGGCCGAGGTGCTCATCGCGACAGTCTTCCTCTACAGGCTCTTGGGCTGGTCGGCCCTGGCCGGCTTTTCCTTGCTGGTCCTTGCAACTCCACTGAATTATGTCCAGGGCAGGCGCAGCGTTGCTGCTCAACGAGACTGGAAGCAAAAAGTGGACACTAGAATGGGCTTGGTGACTGAGCTCCTCGGTGCCGCACGATTCATCAAACTACAGGGCATAGCATCCCAGTGGAAGGTCAGAATCCTTGCGGCCAGAAGCGCAGAAATCAAGGCGCTCCTCCGCGTCCGTTTTGCCGAACTGGGCTTCACCGTCATCTTTGCCAGTCTGCCCATCGCAGTCTCCCTCTTCAGTTTCTTTTGCTATATCAAGATACAAGGCAACGAGCTGACGGTCCCAATCGCTTTCACTGCGGTCACTCTTTTCGGCATGGTTCGCACCCCGCTCAATACCATACCGGCATTTGCGATGGCGACTTTGAATGCCCTTGTTTCGGTCAGAAGACTCGAGTCCTTCCTGGAAGAGGAAGAGGTCGATGACTTCATCTCGGCGCTCGGTGGAGCTTCTGAGCCTCTGGCTCTTGCTGTAGCACCTTCTGCCGCCAGGGGCATCGTGGAGACACCGGACAGTGAAGAGCCGCTTGCACTGATTGATGCCACTTGCTCCTGGTCGGCACAGCCTCGACTGGACGAGGATATGCAGTCTCCACGCAAGGGCACTCTACGTGACATCAGCGTCACCTTCCCTGCACAGGCATTGTCGCTCATAGCCGGACCTACCGGGAGCGGCAAGACGACTCTGCTACATGCCTTGCTTGGTGAATTGAAGCCTATCTCTGGCTCTATTCACGTGCCAAAATGGGTGCAAACCGATGGCGATGCTTCTGAGCGCCGCACATCTGGCTTATCCTACGCGGCACAGGCGCCGTGGATCGAGGGCGGCAAGTCAATCAAGCAGAACATCCTATTCAATAATGCATTCGACCGGGAGCGTTACGATCTCGTATTGCAAGCATGTGCTCTATTGGACGATTTGGCCCTCTTCGAAGAGCGCGATGAGACACGCGTCAGCAGTACAACGCTCTCAGGAGGTCAGCAGGCTCGCATTGGTTTGGCGAGGGCACTGTATGCGCCCTCTCATACGGTGCTTCTCGACGATCCCCTAGCGGCAGTCGATGCGCACGTCCAGCGACATCTCATCATCAATGCAATTGCAGGGCCCATTGCCCGCGGTCGTAGAATCGTCCTCGTGACGCACCACGCCTCAATGGTTCTCAGCTTGGCCAAGTACGTCGTCTATCTCAGGGACGGCAAGGTACACATACAAGGCAACGTTGATGACCTGCGCGCAGAGGGGCGCCTGACGGGACCTTTGGCAGAGAAGCACATCAACGCGGACGGTGCAGAGTCTTCAGGCAGCTCAACGACACTCTCGACGCTTGCGGACACGGCAAAGGATACGCCTGGTCAGGGAGAAGAGGCCCCCCTTGAAGCCGACGGAAAGCCGGCACGACTGCTCTACCAGCTGGAGAAGCGGAGAGAAGGAGCCGTGAATTGGTCCTACTACTCGGTATATCTGCGAGCAGCTTCGCCGCTGCTGATGGTCATCATCGCCCTCTTGACCGTAATCTTCCGCCTCGCCTTGGCCGGAGAGCAGTACTGGCTCAAAGTCTGGGGCGAGGCGAGCGGACACTCCGGGAAACGAAGTGGTCTTGCTGGCAAGTTCCCCATGGCAGAGGGCCACCAAGGCTTCTACCTCGGCGGCTATGGACTCATCGGTATTTCACTCGTTGCGCTGTTCGTGCTGAGGACGCTCATCTTCTGGTTGGCTACTCTGCGCGCAAGTCAGCGACTGTACGTCAAGCTCTTGACGTCGGTCCTCGGCGCCAGGCTGCGCTTCTTTGAGACGAACCCACTCGGCAGGGTCCTGCAGCGCTTCAATCAAGACGTCAGCGTCATGGACTCGGAGCTTCCAGGAAGCAGCGTCAATTTCATGAACACCAGTATGGCATTAATCGGCTATCTCGCCATTTGCGCAACGATTGTGCCCTGGTTCCTGGTTCCTGCTGGCTTCTTTTTCCTCTTCGGACCAGGCTACGTCAAGGGCTTTCTTGCCTGTACCCGCGATATGCAGCGTATCGAATCTACCTCGACTTCCCCACTCTACACGTCCTTTGCGACATCCATGGCCGGCATCACAACCATTCGCGCTTTTGGGGCTGAGCGATTCCGCCTCGAGGAGATGCTCACGATCCTCGATGTCACGCAGGCACAGTGGTGGGCCATTTGCACCATTGAGGTATGGCTGTCCTTCCGCAGCCAAGTCTTCGGAGGCGTCGCCGTCTTCCTGGCCTCGACGCTGGCCCTGGCCGGAACCGTCTCGGCTGGTAGTGCAGGCATGGTGATGACCTCTGCGCAGCTCTTGACGCAGCTCTCGGCCTATCTCACCAATGAATGGAAGCACCTCTCCAACAATCTCAACTCGATTGAGCGCATTGCAGAGTACTTTGATCTTCCTTCGGAACAAGACAATGGCGTCGGCAAGCAGCCCCCAGCGGCGTGGCCTACAAGCTCGGGCACAATTCACATCGACAGGCTGCGACTTAGCTACGATGACTCGCTGCCCGATGTACTGCACGACGTGACACTCGACATTGGGCCCTGCGCCAAGGTGGGCATCGTTGGGCGTACCGGCTCTGGCAAGACGACGCTCGCATCTGCGCTGTTCCGCGCCCTGGAGGCCAAGTCGGGCAAGATTATCATCGATGGCATCGACATCTCGACGCTGGACGTAGAAGCCCTGCGCCGCAGGATCTGCATCGTACCGCAGTCGCCCGTCTTGTTCAGCGGGACTGTCCGGCGCAATCTCGACCCTTTTGACGAACGGACGGACGAGGAGTGCATCTGGGCGCTGAAGAAGGTACGTGTCAAGGCTACTTTGCACGACCCCGTCGTCGAAAGCGAGGAGAATGACGACGACGGCGGCGGCAGAGGAGGAGAAGAAGGAGACGAAGACTTTGGTCCAGTGATGACGCTCAGCCTCGACTCGCCAGTCGCTGCGGGCGGCGCCAACTTCTCGGCGGGTGAAGCGCAACTGATCAGCCTCGCAAGGGCGCTGTTGAGGGATGCGCGCCTGGTAGTTCTAGACGAGGCGACGAGCAGCACCGACTCGGAGACGGACGCGGCGATCCAGAGTGCCGTGCGGAGCATGACAGAGTCGACGGTTATTACCGTTGCGCACCGGCTGCAGACGGTCCTCGACTACGACAGGGTCCTGGTGTTGTCGCAGGGGCGGGTCTTGGAGTACGATTCCCCTACAAACCTTCTGGCGAAGGAGGGCGGAGAGTTCCGGAGGATGTGTGAGGCAAGTGGGATTCGTGGGATGTAAGGTGAAGTGGTTTGCGTCTTACCGAGCGCTCTGTCGTGCCTTCTGTATTTGCCCTTCCCAAACAATCAGCACTCGATGCATAGAGTGACAAAAGATTATGACGAGAGAGGGACTCGAACCCACGCGGTGTTCTTAACACGTGGGTGCGAGTCCCACTTCGCGCCCGAGAGGAGCGAGGGGTAACAAAACAGGGACAAAAAGATATGACGAGAAGGGGATTCGAACCCCTGCGGTTACCCACTGCCGGATAGAGTCCGGATTCTTAGAATCAGTTACCTTAAGACAGCGCCTTAACCACTCGGCCATCTCGCCTTGATGGATGAAGGAGCAGTCCTGTGGGTTTAAGAAGCATGCGAGTCTCCGAGGTCTCGACCGCCCTAGCGAAATCGCCGCTTCAGCTCGCTTGGTCCCCGCCAAATGGGCGCGGAAGTGGGGCGTCGAGATCGGGCCGTGGGCCCACCGCACGAGAGAGGTGCCGAAGCCCGTGTGGGGAAGTGCAAGCAGCCGCACGCGCCAAGGTGCAGCAACACTCGTCTGCTACTGTGCCGCCCGCGCGCAAGGCACCCAATTTCGCAGCCTTGTATTGTATTTGGTGTGCTGCTCTTGGTCACGCTGGACGGTGCTGCTGGAGTGTGGGACATGGTGCAGTTATTGTACATGGTAAGTACAGTGAGTTCCTGCACCAGCTCAGCACATTGTCGCTCTCCGCGTGGCCCTCCGAATTGCCCCCTTCCAACCTCCCCCACTCCCTCTACGTTGCCTGGCTGTGGGGTGCCCGTGCGCGTGGCCGTCTCGCTGCTCAACTTGCCGACTGTGAGCCTTGAAGCTTATGCGGACCCTGCAGCGTCTGTCCCTCGCACGTCGTCCGCCGCCAAGTACGCAAGTACTTACGGTATGTACGGGCGAATGTATCGTGGGTGAGAAGCCTGTTCAGCCCTGATGACTACTGAGTTTGGGCGGTGCAAAGAAAGAGGCGACCGCGCCGGGTGGACTTGGATCGATGAAGGAGGACGTCTGTTGCTCTTTGACGCACCGAGCGAGGCCCATCCGTGGCTTCCGTACGAGAGACACGCGGACGAGATTCATCCGACGCACGGCTGCTCCAGCGGCGAGTGGCAGCCGGCTTCGGAACCCGTCCCTGTGCCCAATGAAGGAATTCATACCCCGCAAAGCAAGTCTACCCCGCCTCCGCACTCAGTCTGGCCCGCAATGCGGGCGAGAAGGAGACGCCAAGGCATCAATGGCCACCACTGCTCACCGCCGACTCCGAATTTGACTGCCTCTTAAAAGAGGCACCATCGAGTGTCGCGAGGACGAGGCGTTCGTCGCAAAGGAGTACCGCACCCAACCAATCGAAGTTGCTTTCCTTCCCCCGCACAACGTCTCTCGCCAATTCTGTCCATCGGCTCTTTCCTCGACGCAACTGACTGCCCGACATGTCAGCCATCCCGGCAACGCCCATGTCCCTAACCTCGCCGTCGGCCCCCATCCCCACCGACGTCGACGCCCACTCCTTTCTCTTCTCCTCCTACTACAAGACGTTTGCAAACCCATTTGCTGGCCAACATGCCCAGGCCGGTGTCTACTACAATCCCGACCATACCTTTGACGGCAGGGACATTCCTTCTACGCGGCCCGCCCTTGTGGACAGCTCGACTGGCGCACAAGTCTCCTGGGGCAGACTTCGCGATGACAGTCAACGCTTTGCCGCCGGCCTCTTGGAGATCACGGGCAGCCCGATTCCATGGAAAGATGCCCGTGTAGTCAACCAAAAGGCTGTGAGTCTGACGTCCCCCCGTCCGCAGTGGATGCTCCCTAAGCTGGTACTGACCCTCCCTCGGCTTGCATCCCCCCCTCCCGCGCTGCCAGGTCCATTCGACGCGCACCACGATGCTCATGCACCTCCCCAATTGTCTCGCCTTTGCCCCCATTCTCCTGGGCGGCCTCCGCGCACATTGCACCGTGAGCCCCATTTCTTCCCTCTTGGCCCCCACGGAGATTGCATACATCCTCGCCAAGGCAAGGCCCCGCGTCATCGTCACGTCTCGCGGACCAGACGGTGAAGGCAAAATCTTCAAGGCGCTCGACATTCTCGCAAGTGGAGAGCACCCCGAATACGCAAGCGAAGCAGCCGACCAATGGGTGCGTGATCTACGGCAACACCTCGCCGACGGCAGCGTCAGCAAAGAGCAGCGCAGACTCCGCACAGTGTCCCTGTACGGCAGTGTCGACTATTATGGCCTGCCCTCCGGTACAGATGGTCTAGATCCTTCGGACTGGTCCCACCTCCTCCGGCGAGAGCCGTTACCTGAGCTGGCGTCCATCTTGCCCTCGTCGAGAATACCAGAAGAGGAACAGGCCAAGCGGGTAGCACTCTTGCTATGGTCAAGCGGGACGACGGGATTGCCCAAGGGTGTCCTCTTGTCGCACAAGGCCATCGTCGCCGGCTGCGTCGTCAACTGGTTGAGGCCGCACGCAGTCGGGCCTTGGAGGAATGGAGGAGAGCGCTGGGTCGCCTTGGCACCCTGGTGTCACGTATGTGAGTACTGTACGCAGAGGGTCATCATTTGAGTCCAGTTGCAGTCTGTCTGACTTACTCACGGAACAATTGCCGTCACCCTCCGTCCCCCCATGCCAGTCGGACTCATGGCATTCTTCCTCACCGGCATCGCCCAAGCCGCCGTAATGATCTTGCCGCCCCCTGGCCGCTTCGACCTCAAATCTTTCCTCCGTCTCCTCAGCGATCATCGCGCTACATTTGCCGCAATCGCGCCACCCGTCGTCGTCGCGCTGCGCAACACCCCTCTGTTGGATCCGAAATCGCCGCAGTACATGCACGACCTCGACCTGTCGGACCTAAAGGGCTTCATGGCGGGCGGTGCCCCCGTTGCACCAGACGTCATCAGAGACGTCTGGCACAAGATGGGGAAATACGTCCAAATGGGATACGGTGCCAGCGAGACGGTTGGCACGCACCAGTGCCGCGCACTAACCCTGGACGAGGCGGCCGAGTTTTCCGAGCTTGGTAGCGCGGGATCGATGATGCAAAATGGAAGCATGCGGATCGTTCCGCCCTCTGATCGGGGAGCAGAGGAGAATGCCCAGCGTCACCAAGAGCTCCTGGTTGAATCCAAGGCCAAGCGCGCTCGGGGAGAGGCAGCACCCCTCGATCCCTGTATGCCGGGCGAGATTCAGATTACCGCGGCGGGTTTGATGCTTGGATACTTCTCGGGACTCGGGTGCGACGAGGGGGAAGGCGCTTCGTCAGTCGATGAGACACTCAAGCCCTTTACCGACGATGGGTGGTACCGCACTGGAGATGAGGGCGTCTTGGACAGGCGAGGCAACCTCTGGATCACGGGCAGGACAAAGGAGACGTTCAAAGGCGAGTTTGCGAGCGTAAGTGAGGTTGGGCCTGCCTGACCTCAGCTGCTGACCCGCCTCTATCTACCCTCCGCGCGCCCTCCACTCCGGACCCCCACAGTCAAGGGCTTCCAAGTTGCCCCCGTCGAGCTCGACTCGCTCTTTGTGAAGCACCCTGCCGTGGCCGACGTCGCGGCGGGTAGCGTGCACGAACCCGACGAAGGTACCGACGTCGCCATTCTGTACGTGCACCCTGCGGATTCGAGCCTGGTAGACGCGGCAGCAGATCCGTCGCGGACAGAGGTATCCCACGAGAAGCAAAGGGCGCTGGTTGCTGAATTGGCGGAGTGGGTCAAGGCTAAGACGGCGTACTACAAGTGGCCTAGGTACTACGTCTTTACCAGTGCGGTGCCCAAGAGTCCCTCTGGCAAGGTGAGTGAAGGAGAGTCAGGGACACATCATTGCGGCGATGTACTGACTTACTTACTTACGCTGGATCACCACCCTCTCATTGACCACAGATCCTCCGGAAAGACTTGCACAAGATTCAGGGCGTGCGCCATCCAGCACCCAAGAATTCAGCGAAGCTCTAGCGCAAGTGCGATGGGACGGCTGAGCAGGTGTCGCAGGTCGACGGTATCGTCAAAGGACGAAAACACAGGCATCTTATCTACAATGTTGTATAGGAGAGGGACATTTGCAATACCAGTATTGTTTGATCGAGCAAAGGAGCAGCCTCTACGCACGTTAGGATGGGCGTCTATTGGACAAAACGAGCAGCAATAGCGAGTGTGTATTGTATGTCTTGGGGGCTGACGAGCCGACGCACATCTAGACGGCTTACCCTCTTGCGCTCCACATTGGCTCCTGAGCGTGTCCATCGAGCCGTTTAGGCGAGGACCCAGCGCCACGCCTACCGTGACGATCAAGCAGGAAACCGAAACTGTCGCTGAGGCTGTGTCACAGCAATCCTTCAGCTGGTGTGGCCCCTCCATCCGAGCTAGAAGCCGACTTGTTCTCCTCGGTCCCTGGCTCGACGTCGTCTCTCAGGACGCGTGCCTCAGCGCCAATGTCCCGGGGAAGGTACTGCGCAGGGTGCCAAATCGCGAGGAGGAGGACCGCGAGCGTAACGGGCGTTGCGTCGAATACGTAGTAGAACCACTCTGTTGTGGCTACGTGTCCGATCCATCCTTCGGCCATTTCGCCCGTGCGGAAGGAAGACCGCAGGAGGACGAGGAGCGCACTCGCAAAGGCCGCGAGGAGGCCACGGCGGGTGGTGGCCGTCCAGAGCTTTGCAGGAGGGTGGGGCGGCCCAGCGCGCCATGCTCGTGTTGCAAAGATGATGGCGAGGATGTCGAATAGGACGTAGCCTAGGAGCTGGATGGACAGGCCGCCCACGACGATGTTGGAGCCGGCCTTGGGATCCTCGCCATTGATCTCTTTTGTTGCGGCAATGCCCGACCCGGCGCCCTGGATGACGAGGCTGATGACGTCGAGGCACACAAAGAACGGGATGATGAGCTTCGGCGTGACGATGGAGAATTCGCGGCCAAAGAGCTGCAGCACTTTGCCGAGGATAGCAAAGTGGATGGCGGCGAAGAAGACGGGCGTGACGACGACGAGGACCTGCATCGCAATGTAAGGGTTTTGCGGGTGGATCTCGTAGTGGCCGTAGATCCGCAGTGCGTTGCCGGCAGTTTCGAAGCCGGTGCCCACGGCGAGGACAATCAGCCACCATTGACGGCTCTTGATGGTCAAGACGAGGTGTGCCAGCGTCAAGGATGCGTATGCTGCAGAGGATTAGGCGCAATGTCAAGAGCGCGGGCAGGGTCAGCGAGGCGCCCGTCCGTCGGACATAGAGAGCGGGATCGACTCACCGATGGTAAAGACGACGGCAGGGGCCAACTTGGGCACATATCCGTACGGCCCAAACTCATCGATGAGCGCAACAGACGAATTGTCGGAATCGAGGTTGTCCGCCATTGTTCGATTTGTACAAACTGCTATCGTAGTGGACGAGCAGAGCAAAATAGAAAGCAGGGAGGTGGTCAGAACGGCGGAATGCTACTTATACGCCCCGCCGACTTTCTGTCAGATTTTGGAACATCCCGTCCAGTCATCGATGCGGGAGGACCCAGGATGGGCGGGTGGGCCTGACCGAGACGTATGACGAATGATTCACAAAGGCGCAGAGAGGATCACGAATCTCCCCTTGCTATCCCTTGCGGGTCTTGAGCACTCACTGTCAGCGTAAAGTCTTTCACCTGCAGCTTTCTGGGTTCACAGTGCGGGGGGACCGGCGGAACGTGCGCAGTGCCGCTTGAGCCGGGTGGAGTTGTCGCGAGCTGCGTACGAGACGCGGTCGTCGTCGAAGCGAAGCGATTTTGATTGAAACCTTGCTGCAGTACAATGATCTGCAAGCGCTTGATGGTCGACTTTGTGGAGCGCTTAAGCCCGGGCTGCGGAAGGTAAGACAAAGTGGAGTGGGCCACGGTTTAATCTCGCTTGGGCGTGGAGGGGGGGAGAAGGCGTTTGCGATTGTATATGTGAAAGCACCATGGTCTGGTAACAGCGACTGCCCTTTATGTAGGCATTTGATGGACTCAGAGTCGTATGGTAGCTGGTAGTTTTGCAGCATCTGAGTTCGCATGGTCAGCCTATGTCTTCCTGGGCGTCGTCACGACGCACTCACTCCGGAGCTATGCCGGACATCTCTGCAGAGGAGGAAGCAGACGTCGCACAAGTCCGTCTCGGTGATTCCATCGCCCCGAAGACGGCAACGGCAAGTATGTGAGCACAATACTGTGCTTGCAGTACCACGAACCCCTCGATGAGCTGTGAGGAGCGTGACCGGCGACGCGCCAGTCACTTTTTCTTGGTGATTTTGGTGGTGGTGCGGGAAGATCACTGGTTGTGCATGGCATGGCATGGCATGGCGGCCATGTGCTTTACTGACCGACTGAGATGCCGAGTGGAAAAAAGCGCGGAGTGGAAAGAGCGGAGAGGCCCGGTCACTTGCCTCTTTAGAGGTGCAGGCGGGTTGCAGGTGGGCGGCAGGCGGGCGCAGGCGGGCGCAGTAGGTAAGTAAGGACGCGTCGGCTGGAGCGGGAGCCTGCAGGTCTTCCAGGAGAAAGTTCAGTATTAGTCTTGTAATTGGTAATGAAGCGCCCTGTGACATGAAGGTCATGCTGAGTCAGTCTCAGGTTGGGCTGCTCAGCGAACAGCGCCCGATTGGCTGCACCGGCTGCCTTTGCCGTGGGCGTGGGCGTGGGCCCAGCAGCAGAGCAAGAGGAGAAAAGAGGGCGGCCTCCCTCGCCCTTCACAATTCGCTCCCCCCTTGCTGCCGATGTCGGTCTCCGAGGCATCACAGCCGGACTTCGGCGCCAGTCCGAGCAATACGCCGGGCCGGGATCACAGCATTCACTCGTGGTTCCACTAAGCTCACCGGAGCACACGAGAATGCTGAGTTCGCTCGCTCGCTGAAGAAAAGAGCTCAGTCGCAACTTTCCCCACCCCACCCACGCATTCAAGCTCCGGGGGTTGCATCTTGCCCGCGCCGGAACCGAAGCGAGAGCAAGGCGCGTCCATACACCTTGGACCCGCCGGAAACCTCCCACCCCGCCTTGGCGCTCACTTTCAAGGTACAATAGCCAAGTCCCCGCAGATCCGTCGTTGCCTCCTGGCTTGACAGGGTCTCCGTCGGACTCTCGACCATCGCAGACACCTATACCCTACCCGTGTCGCGTCGCAGTGCCAGGATGGCGGCACTGCCCGGAGACCGAGTACCTTCGGGGGACCCTAACCATCCTCCAGAATTAGACATCGCCCCGAGTAGCAGGGGTAGTAAGGGTCGGTATCCGAAGCAGCAGAAGCAATGGCAGCAGCAGCAGCAGCACGCCGACAGGCAGCAGCGGAGATGCGAAGACCTTGAACGAATAAGCGCCGACGGTGCAGCTGCGGGCGGTGCCACTGACGCAGAGAAGATTCACGATTGTGATCCTGGCGGCGGCGCCAATGACGACGGGCTGGCGCAGAATTGGGACCAAGACTCTGCGAATGACATTCGGAGATGGGGCATCGCTGGCAGGATATGGTGAGTACGTGGCGGTGAAGCTCGTCGGACTCATCCTCGGCTGGACTGGAAAACTCCACGTCGGCGGCGCAAGTGGATGTAAGCTGACACGCAGGGCCATTTTTGGACGCAGGGAAGCAGCTTACTTGTTTCGGCTTTACATTGAAGCTTCTGGCCGCACGGACATTCCCGTGCAGTTTGATCCGCCCTGCTCAATAGCTGATGGTCACGCATCGCCTTCTCCAGCATCCGACTCTTCGTCTTACACTCCGCCCGCGACCAAGACCTCCTTGCACGTCCTGGAGCTCGGGAGTGGAGTGGGCTATGTCGGCCTCTCGTGCGCTAGGGCGCTGAAGAGGGCCGCGGCAGACGGCGTGCGGGCCTCCTCCCCGCTACACTGGCAAGACGCTGTAGTCGTCCTCACAGATCTGGACAACGTCTGTGACTTGATGAGCCGCAATGCACGTCTAGCTGGCTTTGACCTGGGTCAAGGATTCGGGGGCGGGGAACGCGAACCTTCGAAGCCGACGCCGGACGTTAGCGTCCTTGTGCGTCCTTTGCCGTGGGGATCCCGGGAACATGCATCTGCGATTCTGACCGAACTTCACGAACTTCAAGCTATGCGGCGGAAAGCCGCGGTGCGGGCGGCAGCGGGCGACGGCTCGACAGGTGCTGATGGCAGTGGTATCGACGCCCCCATCTGCCACCCGCTGGACTACATTCTCTGTTCCGACCTCGTCTACTTTCCTGCGCTGCTTGCGCCCCTGCTGCGCTCTTTGATCGACCTCACGAAGCCGTCATCCATCTCCGCGGTAGGCTCACCAGCGGCAACCTTGGTGAAGCCACCGCCCGTGCTCATAGCCTACAAGATTCGCTCCTTTGCCAAGGAAGAGCCATTTTGGAATGCGCTGGGTATCTGGTTTGACGTGGAAATCGTCGCCTGTCGGCACGCCGCGCAGCAACGGGGCAATTGCGGCGTCGACTCTAGCAAAAGCACCTTGCCACCAGCTTACGGCGCATGGCACCACTTTGGGGCGTGGAAGCGTGACCTTGAACTCGACCCGGACAGCGCGGAGACTGGCGGGGACACGAACAAGGACAGGCTACACGAAGAAGAAGAAAAGAATGCAGACTCATACTTCCTCTTTGTGGCGCGCCGTAAATGGGAGACGTACAGCTACGACGCGCCTGCGGAGGATCGCAAGTTGATGGATGGCTGGATGGCGGAGCAGTCCAAGGCCGAGCAAGGAGAGCAGCTCACCAGGGGCAAAGGGGGTGCAGAGTTTCTCGAGTGGGCATTGATGGGCGGCATGGATGTGGACGATGGTCCTTAGTGCGCTCATGACCGGAAATTATGCTCTTTCTGTTCATACCTTCAATGCAGAAGTCTCTTTGAAGCGCCAAACACATACAGCCTGTCTGACCACGTCCCTTTGGAGGTATGGAAGGGAAGGCCACCCCTCGGCGACTTCAGCCTCGACGACCGTCGCCATTTCTCGGACCCGAGCCTCGCATGGAAGGAAAGCCCTCGAAGGACGCGCGGGCGCGCTTCGCCGCGGGAGCAAAGACGCCGAGGGGCGCCGGGCAGGGCGACAGGCCAGAGCAGAGGCTCAGGGCGCAATAACCGCCGAGACTGGCTGCGACTGAGTCTGAGTCGGAATTGCAGAAGACTTTTTGGTCCTTTCGGGCTCAGAGCTTCTGCAGCGCTTTTAAGCGATATCTAAGACGCGAGGCGGCGCGAAGATGGCGTGGCGCGTGTTGTTACTTCTCGCCATATGGCTGGTTGGTTTGGTTGGATGATTGGTTGTCGATGGTGAGGATCGGATCGACCACACGAATCAAAGGCAATGTTGGGCGGCGCGCAGTGACAGTTACCGAATGCAGAGCCTCCTCTTTCAAACGCTAGAGTTACTCCCGCTGCTCGAGTGTAATTCATCCGCCTTATTTACCGGCAGCCTTCCAATATCGAGCCGTGAAATCATCTGTTCTGGAGCAAAGTGATCAGGCCCATGCCCAATTTCAGTCCTGACCACTGGTACAGCATATCGTGTAAAGGGTACAGGTTCAATGTCATCATGTTGTATTGTAGGGCACTCGCGTTGCTGGGCGCCGCGCTGAAAGCCAGCCAAAAACTACAATACAATACAATACAAAGCTCCTCCCTCCCCTCCCCCCTGTGTCAGGGCCGCTTCGGTGGGTTTCGAGAAAGACGGGACGCCGCGGACCATGACATTCGGGGAGCCGCTGCATCAAAGGCCGAGACAGGACCGGGCAAGCTCAGTCTTTATCTAAGTCTGCCGGGCGGGCACCCACTCCCGAGAGCGGCGAAGCGGCGATGGCTGGAAGGGTGTCTGTCCCTGCGCACGCACGCACGCGTGAGTGTTCGCGCCCCCCCCTCCCCTGATTGTCCTCCTGCCTGGACAGAACAGTGGCCAAGTGGCCCATGAGGGTGGTATGAATCGCACCAGCCACCACCCTCTCCCTTGGTCCAACACCGGTCCCCTCCGCTCTCGGCGATTGGTGGTGTACCCCTCCGGCGGTGGCCGTGAGCTGAGTAGGAGTAAGTCCAATACAATACAATACAACAGCGTAATTGGAGCGTGAGTGGGCGCAACCCGGCCCTGTTTTGAAGGCGCCCTATACTGTACTTTATTGCTTGCACACTGCCAGGATGGCATGGCGCGCGGACAGTCGCGGGCCAACTTGCTGCTGCTGCTATTGCTGCACGCCATCGTTTTGCAGCGTAAGCGTCGCATTGCTGGGCTGTCCGTGCGAATGAGAAGGATTGGGTCGCAGGCAGGGCTAATCACGAGGCAAAAGCAAGCAAGGCAAAGACGGACGACAAGACGGCTTGGTCTTTGTCGTCGTCGTCGTCGTCGTGGCCAGGCACCCGATCGAAGGCCGTAGAGGCCCGAGGATGGCAAGCAAGATGAGAGCCCGAGCCCGCCCCCAAGCCGCCCACGTCACGAACAGATACAAAGGGCGAGGGCGCAGAGAGATACCTTCCCTCTTCCCGACCCTCCACTACATTTACAATAACAACCAAGTCATTCGACTCTCCGCCACACGCACACATCCAACACCAACACCCACCCTCACACACTAACACTATTCATCATGGCTGCTGTCAAGGTCGGAGACCAGGTCCCCAACACCAAGTTCACTGAGATCCCCTACGCCCCCGAGCTCGAGTCTCTGGGCGCCTGCGGTATCCCCATTGCCTACAAGACTCAGGATGAGTTCAAGGGCAAGAAGGTCGTCATTGTCTCCATTGTGAGTATGCCTTGTCTAAGCTAAGCCGTCTCCGCCATCATCTGCGGCCTCCATACACGATCTCATGCTGATCGCAAGCGTCTCAACCCCACTCCCGCCACCACACCACCCACCACCCACCGCACAGCCCGGAGCCTTCACCCCTACCTGCCACACCAACCACATCCCCGGCCTGATCAAGGCCGCCGACGACTTCAAGGCTGCTGGCTACGAGCTCTGGATCATCTCGCAGAACGACGCCTTTGTCATGTCTGGCTTTGGCCGCGTCTCCGGCGCAAAGGAGGGCGTGCACTTTGCCTGCGACGTGGACCTCGCCTTCTCCAAGGCATTGGGCGACGCCGCCCTCGTCGACATGAGCGACAAGAACTTTGGTGTCCGCGGTAGCCGCTACGCACTCATCGTCGTCGACAACAAGATTACCTACTTCGAGGTCGAGCCTGAGCTCCAGGGCGTGTCCGTCTCGGGCGCAAAGGCCCTCGTCGAGGCCGTCAACGCCAAGGCTTAATTAAGCGCAGCGAGCGCTTCAATCGATGGCTGGCTCATGACGGTGCGCCAGAGCGCGCAGGGCAGGGGCGAACCATAGAGGTCGGGGCGCATGTAGATAGATAGATATTGTGATAATGAAAATATAGAAGTATTAGACGACGCTTTGGTCGCCCTCGTGCGTGCATTGAGCTCTCATCTGCCATCGGTGTGGTGCGACTTGCAAGGGCTACTCTCCTTCGCTGCGCTGGCCAGCGCTTTGACCCTCCGCCCCTGGCCTCAGCAACCTGCGCTTTCCCACCCCGCACTTCACCCCGCAATCTCGTATGAACCTTGCCTCCTCCTCCGGCGGGCATTCCATCTTGACCTCTCTACTGTGGGATCTCTGCCGCACGGCTCCGGCGAGAACGAGACTTGGCCAGGTCCTCCTCTAACCGCGACGGTCCTCGCCGGCGGGCGGGCGGGCGGGCAGGCGGGCGGGCAGGCGGGCGGGCGGGCGGGCGGGCAGGCAATACAGACACGGTCATTGTGCATGTGCATGAGCGAGCGGATGTCCGCGAGGTTGCTACATTATTAAGTATATACAGGCGTGACGTTTAACATACATGATAGGATAGGGGGACGGCATAGGTGCGTCGAGAACGAACGACCTACTTACGTACCCGCGGCGTACGGCGATCTTGCACGGAGCCATGCGCCGTACTTGTAGAAGAGGAACGGGGCAGGGATGCCCAGGAGCGCCGCAATCCCCGCTAGGAGCAGACTCCCATAGTCGTACCCCAGGTTCGCGTACAGACTCGGTGCGGCGAGGGGCAGCGCAAAGCCGCAGAGGGAGCGGCAGAGCCCCACGGCAGAGAGGGCCGACGCGGCGTAGACGTTGTATGCGTCTACAGTGTAGTTTTGCAGGCAGAGGAAAGAGCCCATCATCCCCAGACCGAAGATGGCAGCACCGGTATCTGGGACCAGCCAGAAGACTTTGTGCTGCGCTGAGAAGCCAAATAGAATGAGGCCGACGGGGACCAGGAACGAAGAGATCATCATGAATGGGAGCTTCATTTCCGGCTAGTGGGCGAGATGCAGCCAAAGGGGGTGACACGTGTCAGTACGCGGTATGAGGTACCCATACTTCCGGCCTCCGCGCTGGGACTCACCACACCCGTACCGCCGTTGCGGGCCTTGAGTCGCCTGTAGACGCGGTCCACGACGCGGCCGCCAATTTGACCGCCGAGGGTGAATCCGATGCCTAGACCAATGTAGTGCAGCGAGGCGATGAATGTGTTGTAACCGTATTGCCGCGTGAAGATCGAGTCGAAGGACGTCAAGAGCAAATACATGACTGTCGCGGCCATGACGGGAGACAAAGGGGGGATCAGCGTTTGCACAAACAACCGCAAGGGCAGGCAGAACTGCATTGACTCACCGCCGTAGATGACGCTCATGTATGCGGCAAGGAGCTGCACAATCGGCTGCGTTCCCAAGAGAATAAAGGGCCGCACGAGGTTGTGCTTGAACTTGGCCTTCCAATGCACGTCACCCTGCACCTGAAAGACGGTGTGTAGCTTCTCGTTGCCCGTCTGCTTACGTAGCCGCGCACACTTGACGGCCAAGATGCGCGGTGCGTACGTCTCTTGGAGGAAGATGATGCCCGCGATGGCTGGCGTGGCCAGGGCGATTGCGGCAATACCAAAGATCCATCGCCAGTTCCCCACGTACTCGGTGACGGCGCCGCCGACAATGGGGCCGACCACGGGCCCAAGCAAGGGGGCAAGCGAGTACATTGCCATGGCGTATCCTCGCTCCTGCGGGCTGAACATGTCGGCCAGAGACCCTGCTCCGACGGCGAGAGGCGCGCTGCCGCCCAGACCAGAGAGGAACCGAAAGGCGGTTAGCTCGCCTTGGTTTTGGGATACTGCACACGCTACCGTCCAGACGATGAAGAAGATATTGGCGCCCTGAATGACGGGGCGTCTGCCGAACATCTCTGAGAGTGGGGCGAGGAAGAGAGGACCAAAGGCGTAGCCCAAGACAAAGACGGACAGCATCAGGTTCTCGCCCACCGACGAGGAGATGTGGAATTGCGAAGAAATTGTAGGGAGGGCCGGTGCAATCATGCTCGACGAGAGGGGCGAGAAGAAGGTATAGCTGGAGACGAGGAGCGTAATCGACCACTTTTTCTTCTTCGACCAGTTGCGAGGATTTTCAGGAGAGTCCGGAGAGTCCCATGTAACTAGGTTGGCGTCCTCATCGTGGCCCTGCGAAGACTCGGGTCTCTTCTCGTCGTCAGCGACGGCGGCGCCCTTTTCTACATCGATGGCTCCCTTTTCTGACGCGTGCTCTGCAACGTGAGTCGAGTCGCTAGCACCCTCCTTGTCCTCTGGCGGCCCACCTCGGTGGGCGGATGGGTGGCGGGGATGAGCGCTGTCCTCCACGCCACTGCGTACCTCTTCCAGTTCCCGCATCTCTTCGCCGCGCTCCTGTGCATCTTGCTCCTCGTAGGATTCTAGCCGTTGTAGGAGACCCGGTTGGTGGTGGCCATGATGTTGGTGTTGTGATTGTACAGAGTCAGGGGACATCTGTGCCCGCGATGCAGGTTGGCGCCGTGGCCTAGATGCTGACACATTTGGAGCACTCCCCTTGCGAGATAGATCCGGGTGGTCTTCCCGCGACGCTAGACCAAGCTCGCCGTCCATGCGCGCCGTATCCGCATCGTAATAGTCTTTGCGGCTGTGTGTGCGCTGCAGACTAAGCTTGCGAGATTCACTCGAAGAGGCTGGAATATACGTCGGTGCGGGTGCTGGAGGGTTCGCCGATGTGGAAGCGATGGGAGCGCTGCCGTCTCGGTCTCGAGCTGGGTCAGCTGCCCCTGCGGGTGTGTGGGAAGGCATGTCCTTGAACTAGACGGAGCAGGGGTGGACGAAAGCGATGGTCGAGGGGAGATTGAGGGGATACGGTAATAGAGGCGGACACAAACAAAGGCTGTATGCTTGCTTGTACAGATGCTGCGACTCCTTCTCATCCCTCCCTTCCTTTTAAGAAGACAAGTCAGCGGGCAATGCCATGGAACCCTGACCGGAAGCTGACCTCACGCCCCCCTCCAAATTCGACTGCACCCGCACCTCTTTCACTGCCCATCGCTTGCGTCGTCGGTCGACGTCCGATCGCTCGTGCCGCTGCTAGCCGCCGCTCGGCTGCGGGGGAGGGCGCCGCCGCCATGCGAGAGAGAGGGAGGGAGATAGAGCAGTGACTCTCTTGAGAGTTTTGCTCTTCAGTGTGGGTCCACTGTAGCGATTGCATTTGTGTGCATCGCGTCGGGCATTCGGATTACCTGGCCGTTCGACTCCCAGGGGCCGGCCCCTCTGTCTTCCCGCCCCTTGGAGGTCGCCGTGAATTGGTCGAAGCACTCGGCTTGTTCATGCCATGCCGCCTTGGCTCTATTGCCCCAAGACTGGTGTTCGCGTTACTCAGCAGAGCAGGATGCTGCAAGCGCAGGGCGAAATGCAAATCAACAATGCAGTGACGAGGAACCACAGGCATGTGGGCAGTCTAACGTAGGTCAAGGGTGCTGCACCCATGCCCACGCCGGCTTTTCTGAAAGAGGCCCTGAAGCGAGCGGCGCCTCTCTCTCCACACTTCGCGCCGCCGTTCGTGCCGCGGTGAGTGGCTTCGGGCATAAAGCCGACGTCGCTCTTTCGCCTGGGGCAGTATCGCTCCAAGGCACGCGAATTGGGGCAGCGTAAGAGGCCGAGCAGTAGGGCAGTCAGGCGTCACTGATATTCGGGTCCGGCCTGGCAAGTCAAGCTGGCCCAGTGAGTAAACACGCCGCATTCGAGATTTTTTGAAGGTGATTGTTAGCCAGAGTCGGCGCTAAGGATCTCCTCATGTCCGAACGACCACGAGCTCTCAATCACAAGACGACAAGAGAAGTTGCAAAGATGATGGTAATTGTAAGGTATACAGATGATAAACGAAGAAGAGAGACCGAACCCAGTCATCCAAGGGTCGACAAGTGATGCGGACTGCTATGAATCAAGCGCCCACAAGAGTCGAGTCACATGGACCCACAGCAAGGATGCCGGTAGGTAGGTAGAAGTCAGAATAACGGAGGGGACGACCAAAGCGCGGTGCGCCGTGCACATGCCGCCAAAGAGGCCAAGGCCAAGCCGCTTAGTTGATGTTGAGGGGAGTGCAGCTGAGGTGGATGAGACCGTCCTGGGCAGTGTTCTCGCAGCAGACGGGGGTGCTCTTGCACGAGTTGTCAACGTCGCCGGCAATGACGGGGATGTGGTCACACTGGACACCGATGGCGCCGACGACCTTGCCGATGCCGATGAGAGCAGCGAGGCTCGAGGCGTCATCGCCCTCGAGCTGTGGGGAGTGGATAGGGAACAGGACAAGGATGGTAAGCAAAACACGTAGTAGATGCGCAAATCTTGGGTTCGGAGGCGGACAAGTCGCCACTGCTACTCACCACCGAGTTACAGCACTGAGGAGAGCCGACAGAGCACGAGGAGTTCTTGCTGCTGGTGGTGTGCTTGGGGGCCGAGGGAGCGGCGGCGACCAGGGAGGCGGCGGCGGCGAAGGCGAAGAGAGTAGAGAACTGCATCTTGGAAGGAATGAGAGTGTGGGTGGTTGTTGGAAGTACTAAAGGTACAACGAAGCGTTGGAGAAGGTGGTGAGTAGAAAGAGTTGGAGAGGAGTGGAGTGGATTGGTTTGATGAGGAAAGAAAATGGTGACCTCGAGCCGCAAGATGGCTCTCTTATATACCTTGTTTGCCCCTCGTCGAGGGACCCATGGGAGTCGCTGCTCCTCGCCCAGAAGCTCGAGTCAGTAGAGCCTCTACGAATGTCTTTGGTGTGTGTTGCGAGACACGGTCACCTGTACCAGTGGTGCCAAGCGCCCGCGACGTCGGTTGGTACATCCAATGGTCACACTAGCTGGCAGCACAAAGCGAGGCTGTCCAGGTACCGTATCCAGGCACCATAGTCTAAACGATGTCCTGCTGCCCTGCCTCGAAGTAGATGCCAGAGATGACAGTAAGTACGACCAAAGCCCAAGCGATGCAAGCTTAAACATTGGCACGCGCACATCGCTCCTCGTTCAGGTCAGCCAATGTGTCACCTGAGCGCAGCATCGACGATGGAAAGTCAGAATTCTACGTCGTATGGGAGCGAGGTTGGTCTGGATTTGAGGCATGCGCGGAATTGGTGGTGCGTTCTGCAAAGTACGTGGTTGGTGCTACGCAGTCTGCGAAGTACATGGCGGAAAAGGTAGCAACCTTTGGAAACTTGGATCGCTCTGCGATGTCACTTTGGCTGATCCACCTCACTCCACTCGCACCGTTGACGGATTCGGCAAACAGAACAAGGTAGTGTTGGGTGTGTATATGCGCATGTGTGTGTATGTGTGAGTGGTGTACAATACAAGCCTGCCAAGGCCGAGGCGGCGGCGTGTTGCTCTCCTCTTTCTCGCTATTGCCCTGCTCGCTGCCCTGCTATTGTGCGCTCTGGCCCAGCCGTTGCTACGCCTGCTGCTTCCGGCGTTCCTCAGTCACTCGCATGCGTGGAATGCCCCGCCATTGCCGAGCTCGAGGAGCGCGTGGGGAAATCGCGTGTTGCCCAAACTCGCCCCGCGGGTCAGCTGCGTCTGTCCAATGGCGGGGTGAGGTGGGGTTCATGCGCTTGGTGGAACAACAGACGATCTCCCATCCTTCATCGACGTCCGAGCGAGAATCTCTGCGAGGACCAAGGTCTCCCAACCTTGTTTTTCCCACTGGTCACACCGGCTCGAGCAGGTTTAGTCATACCGCATCCGCTCGTCGCTTGACAGCGAAGTCAATGACACTCGGCTCCGGGAGACCCCACTCTCCCATGGGATCCCGGGACGGGGCTTGTCCATTCGTCGTTGGCAGGTGTGCCGGCTCCGGTACGCTCTTTCCTGGGCACAGGAGGCTGCGTGGACAGCATGAATACTTTGGCCACCACACGATGACCTAAGAGAGCCAGCCAGCTTAATGAGAGTAGCGCCCAGAAGCTTGCGGGCGGCAAGCCCGCGCTGTATGCTCTCAGCGCCATTCCTTGGTCCCTCGCCATGCTTGAGTCTTGGTCCTTGTCCTCGCTCAGGACAGCCAGAGAGGCCTGGAAACAAAGCAAGGGGAGATCGAGGGCCTTTGCCGCATAGTTCAATTGCCCCTAGCCGCCAGCCAAAGCGAAGCCTTCGCGAAGGGCTTCTTGCATCACACTTCTGTCGCCCTCACCTGCGCGCCAAGTCGATGATCAATGGCAATTCAGGCTTGATGCAAGGCTACCGGACAAATCGCTCATCATGATCTGCCTTCGGACGTCTTCGTATCAGTGTGGACCGGGCAAGAGTAGCGTACTCGTAGAGATCCGCGGGTGGGTGACTTGGGCTGCCTCATCAATGCGCCGAGGATGCCGACACCCGTGACCTTCTATTCTAGACCCTTTCCGTGGAAGCCGAGGCGTGTGCACAGAGTCACCTGGGAAGAAGTGACCGGGAGGCCACATCATTCAATCCCCCACAAGGTGGCTCTGGAAGATCCGTTGAGTGTGGGTAAATGCGCCGCCGAACATCGAAGCCACCTCCAACATCGATCAAATAAGAGATAAGGAGATAGTGGGGTGGGTCATGTTACGAAGCGCCTGACCCATTTCACTAACATGCATGGTGCCGGGTGGGTGTCAGTCAGCTCACGATCACTTCTTCGCATGGTGTTGGACCAGCAGCGGCCATCTCCGACGCCCCCAACGCCCACGCCCACGCCCACGCTCACCTTATCCGCTCCCGCGGACAGCCGCGGATCAACGTAGGCCTGGCCACGCGTGCGTGCGTGTGCGTGTGCGTGGTGCGTATGGCTGGCTGCCTGGATGAGCCTGGCTGGCAAGGTTGGGCGGGACAGCGCGGCGCTCCTGCCTGCGCCCGCGCCGCGCTCAGCCCAAGAGGAAAAAAAAATCCTCCTCGACGTTGAGCGCGCGGGGACATAAAAGTTGCCTGACCTTGAACGACAAGCTAGGCTTCCTACCCTTTCCCTTTTTCTTGGGTAACCACCCCCGCTCGACAGGCGCACAAGTCGTAGGATACCAATCGCAACTCACTAGCAACCTTTTTCATACCTCGCAACATCAACTCGCCTCGTCACAATGGCTGCTCAGCTCAACGGACTCGTCCACGCCTCGTCTTCCAAGGCACCCCTCGATGCCTCGCAGGCCGTGGCCACCCTGGCCTCGTACCCTAGCGGTGATGGCCTTGCCATGTCGGAGCTCATCGACTCCAAGACCCACGGTGGTCTCACATACAATGATTTTTTGGTCTTGCCCGGTTTCATCGACTTCCCCGCTTCTGAGGTCAGCCTCCAGTCGCGCGTCACCAGGAACGTCGTCCTCAACACTCCCTTCCTGTCCTCGCCCATGGACACGGTCACCGAGGTCGACATGGCCATTGCCATTGGTCTCCAGGGTGGCATGGGTGTCATCCACAACAACATGTCCGCTCAGGAGCAGGCCAACATGGTCCGCAAGGTCAAGAAGTACGAGAACGGATTCATCACCGAGCCCATGTGCCTCGGCCCCGATGAGACTGTCGGCGATGTCCTCGACATCAAGCAGCGCATGGGCTTCGGTGGCATTCCTGTCACTGGTGAGTTCCCCTGCTCCTCGCCAGATTCGAAACTTGCGACGTTGGCGTGCCATTGGTGTGGCTTGACGTCGACCCAGGCGACGCCTATCTTGGTGATGAAAAAAACCTTTTTGCTGTTAACCTTCGTTCTGCTGAGGCCACCTCTTAGACTTGAGGGCGGCGATGCAGACCAACAACCTATGTCCACTGATTCGATACGGGCAGGGCAGAGAGATGCGACGGAATGGAGGCCACAATTCACATGCTTGCCACTGCAGCAATGATCGCTCACACGCTCGTCTGCTCCCTTTGCACCCGTCTCCTTGGCAAACAGACAACGGCGCCCTCCACGGCAAGCTCCTCGGCATCGTCACCGCTCGTGACGTTCAGTTCCGCGACCCTGCTCTGCCCCTCTCTCAGGTCATGACGACTGACCTCGTTACTGCACCAAAGGGCGTCACTCTCGAGGAGGCCAATAACATACTCCGTGACTCCAAGAAGGGCAAGCTCCCCATCGTCGACGAGCAGGGCCGCCTCGTCTCTCTCCTGGCTCGCTCCGACTTGCTCAAGAACCAAAACTTCCCCTTGGCATCGAAGCACCCCGAATCCAAGCAGCTCTACTGTGCCGCCGCCGTGGGCACTCGCCCCTCCGACCGCGAACGCCTGACTCTGCTCGTCGAAGCTGGTCTGGACGTCGTCGTCTTGGACTCCTCCCAGGGCAACTCGGTGTACCAGATTGAGATGATCCAGTGGATCAAGAAGACGTTCCCCCAGGTCGATGTCATTGCCGGAAACGTAGTCAACCGTGAGCAAGCCGCCAACCTGATTGCAGCCGGCGCCGACGCTCTGCGTGTCGGCATGGGCTCCGGTTCCATCTGCATCACCCAAGAGGTCATGGCAGTGGGTCGACCCCAGGGCACGGCCGTCTACGCCGTCGCCGAGTTTGCCTCCAAGTTTGGTGTCCCCGTCATTGCCGACGGTGGTATCTCCAACGTTGGCCACATTGCCAAGGCAATGGCCTTGGGTGCTTCAGGTGTCATGATGGGTTCGCTCTTGGCCGGTGTCGAGGAGGCGCCCGGCACGTACTTTTTCCGCGAGGGCAAGCGCCTCAAGGCATACCGTGGCATGGGGTCCATTGAGGCCATGGAGCACCAGAAGAAGTCCAAGGCGCCAGGTGCTACTGGCAAGGGTGCGGCCAAGGCCGACGCAGCAGCACCAGTCGATGTGGCCCACGAGAATGCGGCAACGCAGCGCTACTTCTCCGAGGCCGATGCCGTCAAGGTTGCTCAGGGTGTCTCTGGCGCCGTGGCCGACAAGGGTTCGCTCAAGCGCTTCTTGCCTTACCTGTTCACTGGTCTGCAGCACTCGCTCCAGGACATGGGCGTGCGCGACTTGAGGCAGCTCAAGGAGTACGTCGGCCTCGGCAAGGTGCGCTTCGAGCTCCGCACTGCCAGCGCCCAGGTTGAGGGTGGCGTGCACGGTCTGGCCTTCTTCAACAAGCAGCTGTACAGCGACGCTTAGACGTGAGGCGTAGTCTGTCTGCTGCATCTTTGTTTCCCTCTCTCTCTGTCCGCCCCTCCCCTCCCCCCTTTGCTCTCTCTGGGTTTCGTGTAGTCATATATTCTCGTCTTCTCCCTTGCATCTACCCGGAATGGTACAAAACGTTTTGATGTCAATTATGGGTGTGTATGCCTTACCGTGCTGTGCGCGTATGCGGAAGATGCTTGACGCCTGCGCGCAAGACTCTATCATCCGAAAAAAACTCCCAGGCGCCCCGCCCCTTGTCAAAAGCAAAGAAGGGGTCTGACGTCGACATGACTCCTCGGGCACTGGTCACGTGACACACCCCGCCGAAAGGCCGATCAGATTTCAAACCTTCCAGGGGCCCCTTTGAGGCGGGGCAGCGTGGAATACTGTACCTTGCTTCTGTCCTTTGGCTTTCTTCTCCAACCCGCGTCCAACAGCAACATTGCCTTGTCAAAGCATTGCGCTATCCCACCACAGCAACCACAGCAACCTCAGCAACCAATCCTCGACTGCGAGCATAGCAACCGCCTCTCTCTTCACTTTACCCTCCACCCTCTTCACATTCGCACCGCCCTCCCGCAATTATGGCGCCTTCAGCAACCTGCCCCGACTGCATCAACGGTGACGGCCCCGTCAAGCGCGTCAATGGAAACACTGCCGAAGTCGAGAAGACGCACGTCGGCTTCGAGAACACAGCAGCCAAGACCAACGGCGCCAGCTCCAGCACGCGAAACGAATACAATGCGTCCCCTTGCTCGACTCGGGCTTCCGACCTCTTGAGCAACGTCAGCAACTTCAAGATCATTGAGTCCACCCTCCGCGAAGGCGAGCAGTTTGCCACGGCATTCTTCGATACCGAGACCAAGATCAAGATTGCCAAGGCCCTCGACAACTTTGGCGTCGACTGCATTGAGCTCACCTCGCCTGCTGCGTCCGAGCAGAGCAGGCTCGACTGCGAGGCCATCTGCAAGCTTGGCCTCAAGACCAAGGTCATCACTCACATTCGATGCCACATGGACGATGCTCGCATTGCCGTCGAGACTGGTGAGTCATCGTCATCATCTGGCATGGGGACTCTTCGCGTCGGCTGACATTCATCATATATGCTATTTCGCTTGTTTCTTCTCTGCAGGCGTCGACGGAGTCGATGTCGTCATGGGCACCTCCAAGTTCCTGCGCGAGTTCTCGCACGGGAAGGACATGACCTACATTACCAAGAAGGCCATCGAGGTCATCGAGTTCGTCAAGTCCAAGGGCATCGAGATCCGCTTCTCGACAGAAGACTCCTTCAGGTCCGACTTGGTCGACCTCTTGTCCATTTACCAGGCCGTCGACAAGGTCGGCGTCAACCGTGTGGGCATTGCCGACACCGTGGGCGTTGCCAACCCTCGGCAGGTGTACGACTTGGTCCGAACGCTGCGATCCGTCGTTGGCTGTGACATCGAGACGCACTTCCACAACGACACTGGCTGCGCCATTGCCAATGCCTACACTGCCCTCGAGGCCGGAGCAACGCACGTCGACACCAGCGTCCTCGGTATCGGAGAGCGCAACGGCATTCCCTCCCTGGGAGGCTTCATGGCTCGCATGTACACGGCGGACCGCGACTACGTCATGAACAAGTACAACCTCAAGGCTCTGCGGGAAGTCGAGGAGCTCGTTGCCGGCGCCGTCGGTGTGCAGATTCCCTTCAACAACCCCATTACCGGTTTCTGCGCATTCACCCACAAGGCTGGTATCCACGCCAAGGCCATCCTGGCGAACCCCTCGACGTACGAGATCATCAAGCCCGAGGACTTTGGTCTCAACCGGTACATCCACTTTGGCTCGCGTCTCACGGGCTGGAACGCCGTCAAGTCGAGAGCAGACCAGCTCGGCCTGGGCCTCACCGACGAGCAGATCAAGCAGGCTACCGAGCGGATCAAGGTCATTGCCGACGTGCGTGACCAGAGCGTGGATGACATTGACTCGATCTTGAGGATATTCGCTCGTGGCGTCAAGGAGGGACACGAGGTCCACAAGGATGCCGTCTTCAACAAGCTCCTCGAGGCCGCACAGGCCGCAGAAGCAAGCGAGGCCAATGGCAACGCCAACGGCAACGGCGTGTCTGCCTAGGCAGGCGCAATCAGCCATGGACGTGTCGAGTTCCCAGGACCTTTTCGCATGCATACAGTGACTACTTACTTAAGTTCCGGGTCTGTACCCTGCTTGATTGAGCATTCTTGTCGCCCTTCGCTCGTCGCTCGTCGCAAACAAAATGAAATAGCATTTCTCGCCGCCGCACAATGGGGACTGCGCTTGACGTGACTGACTGTCCGGCCGATCTTTCCGAGCACATCAGACGGGCAGGCAGTGAGTTTGAAAAAGGTGTCATCGTGCCCACGTCGTAATTTCATGAAATGAGATGGGAAACAGAATACAATCTGAGTCGGGTGCGCTTCTTCTTTCTCATCGTCATACAATACCCTCCATCCCGTCAATCAATTCCTCCTACCGTTTGCTTTCCTGCCCAGCGTCCGTAGGTGACAAGTCCTATGCGGCCCCGCGAGTTTCTGTATGCAATCCTTATCCGCTCCGCTCCGCCTCCAGGCGCATCCCCAAACCATTTCAGATGCTCTTGAAAAAAATACCTTAAGCCGCACCTCACTGTAGGCCCCTCTCGCATGCCTCGCTCCCTTATGCAGGATTCAAGATCTTGAGAATCTTACTGCTCGCCAACGCGGAGTTCCCCTGCGATGGGCGAGGCTCGACCTGCAGCGATCGCTGGTAGAGTGCTTCCTCATCCATGACGGGCAGGTTCATGACGAGCTGCTCAATCGCGGGATTGGGCCGAGTCTTCTGCTCAAATTGCTGGCACCGCACAATCGCCATGACGGCTTCGTCCATGAGACTGAACTTGCGCCAGTGGACCATGTCGTCTGTTGCTCGCTTTGAGGGATTGCCATCAGACATGGAGAGGATATCCTGCAGATGGACACCCAGATAGGGGATCGTCCGCCCCTCGGAATTCTCCAAAGCCAGTCGGTAGGCAGCAAAGGAGCGGTCGGAGCCCATCAAGCGTGCCAGACTCTGGTACGTCTTGTTCACAGGCTTTCCGGTCAAGAGGTCGCGCGTGTGCTTCAACCGATGGATGGAAGCGTTGCCGAGCCCAGCAAGCACAGCCTGAAGCGTGTTGTAGTTGTTGTCGTGTCTCAGTATGGCTGCAATGTTCATGAACTTCTCTAGCATCCGTGCTCGATGCTTCGTCTTGCTCTGCACCAGGATCATCGAGCATACCCAAAAGGAGATGTAGTTGAAGTGCGCAATCGACTTTGCCACGGGCCCTTCTTTCCCGCGCACGTTGCGAGGTACCAAAATGTGGCGCAACAGATCTCGAGGACGAATCGCGAGAAAGAGTTCCCACTCCAGGCGAGAGAGCTCATTTGCAATGACGGCATCGTCGATGTTCTCCAAGGTTTGAGAGACTGTCCGGAGTGAGACCTTTTGTTGATGCGTATCCACTTGGCGTCGTGCTGGACTGCCGCTATTGACGCTCGTGCTTCCCGCAGATTCGGTGACGCTCGTGGACGAGGCAGCAGCAGAGGTGATGCCACCCGTAGAGGAAGTTGTGACATCGGATCCACTTCGGTGCCTAGTCTCCATTTCCGAGTTAGCGGGTCCAGCGCTCTGAGGGCCCTCGGACCTGCCACTCTGCTCAGAGTGCACACCAATCGAGGATGCGTCTGAATGCGAGCGGTCGCGGAGTCCTCCCGGCATCTCTGGCGTGTGATCATGGCTCACCTCGGGCGCAAGCGGAGGCCGGACAGGAGGTACGTCTGCCGCTATCGACTTTGGTTTCGAGCTGTCCTGATCCTTGCTCCAAGCGGCATCGAGATCGGGTGCGTCTTTGATCGCTTCTAGATCTGGGCGGCGCGGCGAGGCGATGTGCGTCGTCGATGGATGGGCACAAAGGTATTCGAAGAACTCGCAGAGGAGAGGGTATGTTTCGGGCCCGGACAGATCACCGGGATAGTCTTGCATCCAGTCGCCAAGCATCCCCGTTAAGCGCATCAGGGAGAAGCGAATCATGGCGGTATCCGTGTGCTCGCCAGATGCGAGCGTCTTGACGCGAGTGACAAGCTCTCGAAGAAGCTCGATGGGGCGGACAAAGCCTCGGTAGAAGACCATGAACATGAGCAGGAAGCGGTCATCGTTTCCGGAGACGGCTGCGAAGAAAAACTTGTTCCAGAGTTCCTCGATCGTGACGTAACCGCCAGCAGACTTGGCGCTTTGCAGACCCAACTGAGCCTTCGTGATGCTTTGCTGCACAGCAGCTGCGTCCTCTTCCGATTGTTCACCCTTTGCTGATTGGCCGTCTCGCGAGCTTGCCTCTCGGGATGAATAGCGATGCTGGTGTGCATGATGGGCGTGATTGGCTTGGTTGTCGCTGCTGGCATAACTTGCCGACGAAGAACCCCGTGCTCGACTGGAAGCAGCCGTACTGTCACCTCTGCCGGAGGACAAGCCGCTGGCGCCGCTCCCGGCACGATCTCTGCTGAAGTCTGC
The DNA here is from genome assembly GCA_004016185.1 of Quambalaria eucalypti. Classification (NCBI taxonomy): domain Eukaryota; kingdom Fungi; phylum Basidiomycota; class Exobasidiomycetes; order Microstromatales; family Quambalariaceae; genus Quambalaria; species Quambalaria eucalypti. Next base: position 145,864 of record RRYC01000272.1, read on the forward strand.
TGCGCGAGACCCGGCGGAAGAAGCTGAAGGTCGTCGGATCGAAGAGCCCGACCCGGCCGATGCAGTCGACGCATCCGGGCGGGCGGGTGTGCCATTGCTCGCAGATGTAGAGAGCGACCGAGAGGGAGACTGGCGGTCTGAGATGCCGCTGCCACTACCGCTTCCGTCGGCAGCGGCGAGACGCTTGCGCTGTTGCCCAGCCCTGGATTTTGCCACCTCCTTGACCAGGTAGGAGAAACAGTCCCTCATTCGCTTCTTTCCTTCTTCGCTCTGCACTGTACACTCGGCCAAGCCGACGTTGTATACTCCGGCCATGTCACTGGCGTAATAAGGATCGACTGCTTTGGGTATCATCTCTGACTTGCAAGCGAGCATGACTGTGCTGAGATTGCCCAACGCGAACTTCTCCAGCAGTGTTGCCATGCCACGGAAGCTACTGATCTGCGATGCATCATAACAGAGGATGACAGCGTCGATGTGAGGCAGGAATTTGGGCCACGCGAACGACTTGCCTGGTCCGTTGAGTAGCACAGACGTGTCGATTTCCAGCACCTCGATTGTCCTTTGCTCTTGATTGACGATGCATATAGTCGAGTGAGACGTGACCTTCTCCGACAGGACTTGAGGCTTGCTCAGTCCAAATTGCCTGAGACCCTTTTTGATCACAGTAGACTTGCCGGCACCCCTGTGACCTACTACGGCAATGACAAAGCTGGCGTGGCTCTTTGGGGGGTATTGGACCTGTTGCAGTAGCAAGCTAGCGGTGCTGCCGCTCCTGCCCCGGTTGGTCGAGGCCGGTGGAGCCGAAGAAGTCGAAGTAGGCGGAGCAAGAGTTTGCGAGGCGGAGGCAGAAGCGGAAGGAGGGTGTGCTCCACTTACGCTGCTGCTGCTAGCGTTCTCCTCGAGCAAGCTGAGGCTTGTGACCGAAGTCTCGGGCTCGTTTGTTCCCGTTTCGATGGAGGTTCGGCGGCTCGAGTCGTCCGTAGAAGACGCTGTGGCTGCAGCATTGGAAGGCAGGTCCGCTGGAGAACTCGTCGAGGGGGCCAGCGTTCTTCCGGCCAGCGCTGGATCTGGGGACGCCGGCGCGTCTGCGTTGTTCTCCGGCAAGGGCAAGATGAGTTCGTGAGACAAAAGCGAGCGTGGCCGCGGCGTCTTTTGGTTGGAGAATCGATTCAAAAAGGCTGCTGTCCGTCCCGTTGCAGGAACGGCCCCGACGGTCGCCCCTCGAGGACGGCCACGTATTGTCCCGTTTGGTCCCAGGGCAGAGCTGCTGGTGGCCTCGGTAGACGCAGGCGCGACTGCTTGTCCGGGCGAAGCAGGAGTGGCTGTCAAGACCGGGCGTTCCTGCTCCGGCGGAGGCGCCGCCTCTTCGATCTCTTGATCATCAAGTGCAGCTGCGGATACGGATGGTGCCGATGACGATGCCTCTTCGGAGGCGAAGCTCGAACCGCCAATACCGGACGAAGACGGCGATGTTGAGCCGATGAAGTCTTCCTTGTAAGGTGGTGTGGGTGGGAGAGGGCCATCTGGGAGCGGTCTCGGTGGTGGCAAAGCGCGCGAAAAGGTAGCAGATGCCGATGGTGCTGGAGGGGAGGGGAGGAAAGACGGGGCCTGGTCCGAAGTGGGTGACCACATGGAGCCGGAAGACGACGTCGAAAGCACCGTCGGGCTTGTGTCCGCACTGCTTTCCCTAGCTGCTGCGGCATCGGAAGTCGTCAAGGCGCCAACTGGGCCTGACGCGCCTGCATCCTCTTCTGTACGGCGAGTGAAGTCAGCTTGCCGCAACGTGCTTGTCGAAGGTTTCTGCGAAGCCTTGGATCCAATCCTCAACCAGCTAGAGGAGCTGCTTTCTCTTGATCTCCGGCTAGAATATCCGGGCGCGCGGGTCCGAGCCCGATTCCGGGAGCCACTTCCGCCTTCCTCCCCCTCGTCGTCAACATCATCATCTTCATCGTCGTCGTCGTCGTCATCATCGTCGTCATCGTCGTCATCTTCTTCCGAGGTGGAGAAATCGCCCATCCTTGCAAATGAGCGTTCTGGGTTCATCTCTGGCGTACCGTCGTCGGTAGCATCGTAAAAGGATTGGGACTCGCCGCTTTCTGCGGAAGGACGACGAGCTTGTGCACCTGCATCGTAAGACAGAGACGAAGTCATGAGTTGAGATCGACGAGTGTGGGTCGGTCTAGGACTGCTCTGCAGACTGCGACTGGCGCGATGACCTTTTTGGCGCCCTTGAGACGAAGAGGTCCCAATGCCCAGGTCTCTTGCCGGTTCCACAAGATCGTTGAGATCGTCGGGATCCTTTTGCGGATAAGCAGAATCGTCCTCATGCTCAGAATTGCTGGACCAGGTATCGGAAATGTCGAATTGAGATGGAGATGTTGCAATTGAAGCAGGCGTGGGCGATGTAGGTTTTCCGGCTACTTTTCGACTATGTTTCCGTTTCATTTCCTTGAGGAATTTGCGACGACGGCGAACCCTCTCAGGGTTCGAGGGTTCAGTGGGGTTGGGAGATGGGTCTCGCGGTGGCTCTAGGGAGGCGGAGGCTGACGGTGTTGATGTTGCGGGGTATCTTGTCTCTGGCGAAGCACGGTGCGGCGATGAAGATGAGCGACGAGGTGCGGAAGCGTGAAAGGAGGACATTGATGCCGAGGCAGATGCTGCCCTCGACATTGGCGCGCCAATTGGGCTGCTGCGGATTGGCGAGGATGCACCTGATGATGAGGAGGATGATGCAGCAGCTGCCTGGCTCTGCCAGAAGGCTAGTGCACTGGGTTGACGCTTGACTTGCGTAGCGGAAGAGGAACGTGTTGCCGCTGGCGCGATGGGTGCTGCTGCCGCCTTCATGCCGCCAAAGGTAGACTTGACACTGTTGCCCGGTGCGGACAAGGGAGGGCGCGATGCCTCTAGAGGGGCTTTTGCTGATGGTTCCGAGGGCGACATGTCCTGATCGTAGCGGCCGGGTATGGAGGTCGGTGATGGCCAGTTTCAGGACGAAAAGCGATATCTGCAGCGGAGGCAATCCTCGACGGGATCGCGCGAAGAAAGTAGGGTTCCGGAAGAGATGAGGCGGTGATGTTATGCGGGTCGCGCGAGGGACGAGTCAGAGGGGGGAGCGACTCGAGTGTGAAGGCGCGACTAGGAAAGATTGGCTGATATATATGGGCTGCCAGGGCGGCTCTTCGATGCTTAGATGCGATGTTCCTTGTCCGTGCCTCGTCGTTGGTAAAGGTGGCGGGAGCAGTGGTGACGACAGCAGCCTTTGTTGTGGTAGTCGTCGTCGTCGTCTTCGTCGTCGCCTAGGCCTGCTCGGTCACGGGATTCGTCCTCTTCGACTTTGTCGTCGTCGTCGTCGTCGTCGCGTTCGTCTCCTCGGTGTCCCGTCCTCGTGGCGTCATTCGCAGACGGCGATGTAGTAAGGCGGCGACCGCTTTGCTTCGCCTTTGGAGAGCTGGGTAGAGGACGGGTTTAGGAGGTAGGGTTGGGTCGGGTCGAAGTTGTGAGTGAGAGTGGTGGCTGCACGTCTGTCCCCGTTTGGTTTGATTCGGCTGTGGTTCCTGTGTCCCGCCGTCCTCTTTTGCTTGCTTGCTTGCTTGCTCCTCGCCCGTCGGCGTCGGGTTTGGGCTGGGGCGCGTATGTGTGAGTGTGTCAGTGCGTGTGTTAGTGTGTGTGTGTGTTAGGGAGGGCCAGCAGGCGGGCGAGGGAGCGCGACCGGCGCTTTGTGGGCGTGTGGTGGTGGGCGTGTGGGCGCGTGTGACTGACCGACTGGCCCTGGCGTGGGGGGTTGCTGCGCGTCGTCGTCCCTTCTCGTGCTAGTAGAGTGCCCCCCTCCCTTTGGCGAGAGTCCCCCTTGAGCGACTCGCCCTTTGCGAGTGTTGCCTCTTCTTGCCCTCGTCTTCAGGAAGCGCGTCGGCCTGGTCGGCGTGGCGTGGGCGTGGGCGTGGCGTGGCCGCGGCGTGTAGTGTCTGAGTTTGGTGTGATAGTCGGGGATGCAGACGGGACGCTACCCGCCGCTGACCCGCACACCCGCCGCCTCCCTCACCCTCTACCGGGTGGAGATCAAGGGGGCGTGTGCGTGTCGTTGCGCTTGCGCGTTTGCGTTTGCGTTTGACAGCCCCCCCCCCCCCCCCCCCCGGGGAAAAGGGGGGGGGGGGGGGGGGGGGGGCCCCCCCCCCCCGCCCTCCCCCCCTTTTTTCGGGCTGCGGGGTTTCCCCCCCCCCCCCAAACCACCCCAAAAAAGGACCGGACCCCCCCCCCCGCCCCCCCCCCACGCCCCCAGCCCCCCTCTTCGCCCCTCCCCCCACCCCC